>JAUMHP010000041.1:7824418-7836933 GCA_032361065.1 Enteromius trimaculatus
TTTGAGTATATGTGTGTGTGTGTGTGTGTGTGTGTGTGTGTGAATGCAACCTTTTAATTTCCATTGAGAGGCCTGCGCTGTTAATTCTGAAGGCCTTAGGCAGATTTCTATGACCATGGCAACACGATTGCTGAAATGTGATTGGATAAATGCTCTGATAAAAACATACACTACGGGAAGCAGTGCAACCAAAAGAAAAGCTATGAAATGAAGGGAATAGATTATTGAAGATCATTTAACACACATTCATGGAAAAATAAAGTAAAACTAAGTCAGGGATTCTGATAATATTTAGGTCAGAAGAAAGGGCTTTGCTGGTCCTGAGGGTCCACCCCTGTTTTTTATGTTGGACAATTTGCTAGTCTTCATACAAAATAAATATTAAAAAATATTAATAATTGCCTATTGCTTTTATAATTATTAGGAGTGCACCCTTTATGATAGTTTTAAAATTTTCTGCAGAAGTGAAGAATACATATGGACCTAGAATACATATTTTTTCATATACATCACATATCTTAATCTCAAAATATTAATGATGATAATAAGAAAAAACACTTTTTTGCTTTTATAATTTGTAATTGTATGTAATCACATACTCTCCTAGACTCCACGATACAGTCTATCCACAGCTGAGATTTCTGTCACATTGAACCTGATGAATTTCAAGGAGTTGGCATCGAAACAGACAGCACCAGACCACCATTATGTAACTCTCATTATTGGAGACTGTGACAATAATGTAGTCTTCCAGCAGAAAATCCTGTAAGATATATTTGATTTAAAAATCACAGGCAAGTTTTTACAGAAACTATGAATAAATGAAAGTGTTTATTGTTTATTTTTTTCTCAAGAAATGCATTGCTAATGAAGTCTGCAAGCTGGACAAAGAGAATTGAGGTGACAAGAGCAACTAAGGGAGAGGAGCTAAGCATTCATTTGATCAGCTCTGAATATGGTCAGTGGTCATATAGCCTATGACTGTCAGTACTTAAACATCCAAAACTTCAGATAGTGAGATTCAATAAAATGTTTAATTTTTGTCTGACATAAATGTATTTGGTAATACCTAATACCCATAGCAAAAGCATAGACAGCTTTGGTAATACCTAATAATATTTTTAAATAATTAATGATTGTTGATTGTGCAGTGGGACTGGATGTGCAGCAGAAGTACATAGTCTACTACTCAGGAGTGAAGAGGTTTGAAGAGACCTGCAGTAGAGAAAACCCTACATGGAGAGTGCAGAGGATTCACAACACAGAGAACACACAAGACACTACACTGACACCTCCAACTCCATCAAACAGAGGTCAGGACTCCCTTCACAACTTGAAGATGACAATATTACAGTACATTTGATTTAGACTTTAAACATTCATTTACTCAGTTTAGTTACCGACCCTATTGTTGTTCCAAGCTCATAGGACCTTCGTTTATCTTTGGGAAACACAAATAAGATATTTTTTATGAAACCAAGGAGCTTTCTGACCCCACATCGACAGCAGTGGAACTACCACAGTCACACATTAGAAAGGTAGTTAGGATGTCTGTGGCTTGATGGTCGGACTCTTGCTGTCTATGGAGGGTCAGAAAGCCCTCAGATTTGATCAAAAATGTTACCCAGGACCACAAAAGTAGTCATAAGTGTCTTTTTTATCATTTGAAAGCTGAGTAAATAAGCTTTCAATTGATTTATGGTTTGTTAGGATAGGTGAATTTTTGGCAGAAATTACTATTATTCCATGGAATATCTTCCATATTGAATATCTGTAATCTATGGGCGCAAAAAATCTAAATACTGAGTGTGCTGGCTGTTCATCAGAAAATTTTGCCGGCCGCAACTCTCTCCAGCCCACCGGTCATAGCTCACACAAGCCTGCTGGCCGATCCTGCCAGTCATTCATACAGAAGTGGTTCTTGAATCTACTCTAAGAGGGCTCCAGACTCCACGTTTAGCCCAAGGAAGGCTGTTGTGCTTGCGTCAGGCTCAGAGAAGGGCCTCAGATTCCAAGTATAGCCCATGGAGGGCTCCTGTTCCTGATTCTAGGCCAGATAAGGCTCCAGAGCCTGTTCATCCAGAACTCAACCTGACTGTTAAAGCCCGTTATTCCCCCCCCAAGTTATTTTTGGGGAGGGGCTAATGGGATCCGCTTATAGTGGCTAGGCCGAGGATCGCCCAGACATGTCCTCCCTGAACTATCTACTCTACCTCTATCTACTGCACCAAACTGCCAAGTAAAGATCATGTGGTCACTCTGGAGGCCTGCTGTCTAGGGAAGGCCTGTCCTGAGGGGCCTCCAAAGTGACCACATGATCTTTACTTGGCAGTTTGGTGCACCATGGCAGAGTAGATCGTTCAGGAAAGACATGGCTGGGCGATCCTCGGCCTAGCCACTATAAGCGGATCCCATTAGCCCCTATTGATTTTTTTATTGATCCTGTTGATTTTCAGCATAAAAGATAAATCTCTAATTTATCTATCTATATTTTTGGCTATTTCTACAAATATATTGTGACAGACTGGCTTTGTGGTCCATGGTC
This sequence comes from Enteromius trimaculatus, assembly GCA_032361065.1. Taxonomy (NCBI): domain Eukaryota; kingdom Metazoa; phylum Chordata; class Actinopteri; order Cypriniformes; family Cyprinidae; genus Enteromius; species Enteromius trimaculatus. The sequence goes on from JAUMHP010000041.1 coordinate 7,826,964, forward strand.
ACAAATATCTTAATTTGCCACGGTTCTGAAGATGAATGAAGGTCTTATTGGAATGACATGATGGTGAGCAGTTAATGACAGAATTTTCATTATTGGGTGAACTGTCCCTTTAATTTTTGGATGCTTTCAAAGATTATATTTAACATGATACAGTTATTTTCTTCATGATCCAGTGGCTCCAAATACAGACAGCACCATATTTCGTACTATTAAGAGACAGTGCCATCATGTTTGCAAAAACAAGGAGCTCTGTGGACACGACTGCTGTGAGTTTGAGAGACTAGATGAATCTACTCTGTTGTCATTACATGTTGTGCTCGATTCATGTAGTTTCTCTTTTAGGCAAAGTTGGAGTGATGAAAAGGTCTATAAGCCAGTCAAATTTCACCTCATACCTCGACAATCTTAAAATGAGGAATGAAAGACTCTGTGAGACACCTGTGAAACGTTTGAAGGTCAGAAATCGAACTGGGAATCGAGGGATATATTTACATAATCGTCAAATATGATTCATTACAGTCAAGTAATAGTGGATTTGAATTGTGTATCTATCGTAGCCTCAGTCCTGTTTTCTTGACTTTCCCTGTAGGCGAGGATGAATAATGGAACAGCATCTGCAAAAATGCAGCAGTTCTCATACAAACCCAAAGACACACTTCCTGCTGCCAAGAAGTATGTGGGTTTTCTGCTAGCCACTGAAGTTAACATTGTTGAGGGTATTACTTTGACATTCATGACGTTGACATTCACTTTTAAGGTTTGAGGGAAGTCAGTGTGCATATGAAATCAAGGAGCTAGAGGACGGTTTTGACATTCAGTATGAGAATTCATCATTTGGGTCATACCATGATGGTATGTGTACTCACTATATACATATCACACACCCTCAAAGTTTGACAGAAAATATTGTATTTACAGTGAATGTGAAGTGAAATAAATGTTCATCATCGTTATATTTTTTATTAATAGGTTTTTGCTATTACTTTGCTATTACTTATATAAAGGTTAAATATAGTAACTTTGGGGTTAGTAGAGAAGTTAAAAAGATGTATCAATTGCCAAACTATCTTCAGGTTACCATGATGAGCTGGGAGACTTTTATTCTGAAATTGGAGACCCTTTATTCGAACATCCTCAGCCTTTGGCTTTACCTCAAAGTATGTTTTTAGAGTATCTGGTATTTGCCACATATTGTTCATATTAACAGCAATCAATGAAGCAGTTTTCCTATCATAAAACAGAAATAATTGTACACATAATTTTTCAGGGGTTTTGATTCACAGTCAGCTCAAGCCATGCAACGATGGACAGATGAACAGAATCCATGCAAACACAGAGCACACTGCTGACTCTGGTGTGACCTTTGACCTGGGAGTAAATGATTGGGATGATTTTGATGATGGTAACCTGGTTGAAGCTAGTGAGGCATGCTGTGATTCCAAACTATGTGATCTGACGACAGACCATGGCCAACCTTTAAAAGCTGGTTTGTTAGGCTCATCTTATAGTCTTCTTTTTGCAATTTATAATGTGTCTTTGGTTTTTAATCTTTATTTTGATCTTGATCTAAAAGTTTGTGGGGGTCTTTATACATTAGTAGGTTTGACTTCAGCCTCACAACATACAGTCCAAACCATTCAAGGAACTGCAAGTCTTGTCTTGCCACAAAGGTAACCCCCTCTTCAACTTACATCACCATTTTTCTTTTTCTTTTTTTCCTTCACATTTTTTCATTGCCATTTTTCCAATCGAATCATCACAAGGTTACCCACTTCCACTGAAAGCATGTTTAATAGGAGCGATTATGCTAGGATCCAGTGGGTGTAATACATATATTATCTTTTAAACTATCTTTTGCTTTTGGCTAAAAACATTACAAAGATATACACACACATCATTTATTTATTTATTTTTCAGAATCCAGCCAATGGCTGTTACCTCTCGAACTGTAAGCACACATAATTACTCTTTTAGCATTTCCCACAAAATGTTTAAGAAGAATATGGTAACCATGTATTTTGTCTGTACTAGTGATTGTGTTTCAGTCACTGTTTGCTGGTTTTGTTAATGATCTCCCAGGGAGTGTGCTCGGAAATCAGCATGAAGTCCCTTTCAAACCAGAGTCAAGCCAAAACACCTTCAGTCCAAAGAAGATTTGATTTTATCACATGGACAGATGCAGCTTTGAAGGAAAACACACCTGTTAGCAGGTATTTTAAGCAATAATTAACTTTAATTATCATATTACAGATTTACTATGTGTTAACATTGTTTAATAATTACAGGAATCTCACGCAGGACATCTGCAATGAGACCAGTGTTTTTCTGGGTATGTTCGATGGCCTGTTTTAGAGTTGCTGGGAAGGATCCCTGACACATTTAACATTATGTTGTGCAGGGATGATCTTGGTTTAACACTGAATGTTAATGACATGTTGGCAAAGAGCTTTCTAACAATTCTCAAATCAAATCTGAGATTTAATGTTTTTGAAATATTGAAAAATTGCTCCGTAAACATCACATGAAATTGTTCTTTTAGCAGTTATTTTAGGGTTAGTAGTTTTAATTAGCTTGATATAAAAATTCTGTGATATGATATTTATATAGCTGCAATACACATTAAGATATTTTTGTTGTTGTTATTGTTGTTTTATATACATCAAATATATTTTAAAAAATATCAACCTTACAAAAAATCAGCAATTAGTTTGACTCCTTTTCCCTCTCTTTTCCATCCTCTGTTAATTTATAAAATAGTTTTGTGCTCGACCAAGCAAATCAGCTGCATCATGTCAATTATAGTTGTGGCAAAACTTTATTATAATTTTAAACAGCAAATTATTTACAATGATTAGATATTGAATCTTAAGCACCTGTGACGCTCTCTGTGTCACACACTTTATCAGGCCAATTCACCCATAAACAATCAAGACTTTTCAATCGAGTCATTACAAATCACTTAACACAACTGCAATTATCAAAATATCTTTAGCATCTAAAAAGAGTATTAAGTTCATCAGTGCAAAGCATTACATAGGACTGACAAGAACTTTTTTTTTTTTTTGATTAAATTTGTTGTTGTTCTCCTCTCACTCTCTGGAGCTGACAGTCGTCATCTGCCTGACCGCGCTGGGCTGTGGCATTGTAAATATAGCCGTCTCTCGTATCAGTGTTGCTAAAATAGAACATACTAATTAGCTTACAACCCATCAATATAATAATAGATAGATAGATCGTCTGTATTGGAATGAGACTTACGCTTTCATTGTACTGAATGCGATGCATTTCAAAATTCCTCCCAAAATTAACAAAGCTCCACCTACCCAGGCTACATAGAGGGCGGGACCAAATGTGTACCTGACCATTCAAAACAAAGATAGAGATAACAGGATTCAGCATTTCACAGACCCCTGTGAATCATATGCAAGTGACAAATCATTTTTTTCATCTTACCTGGAACCATAGGAATCAGTTCCTCCCATGCCCATGCCCATGCCCATGCCGTTCCCACATTGTATTCCTCCCTTCTCTCCTTGCTTTTGATTGTATTGGGTCGGGTGTTGCATCATGAAACTAAGCACTATTTGATCAGCATACACTGATGATCCAGAAATATCAAAAATGCCTAAAAAGAACAAAGACGGTGTGGACCATGTCTATTGTGTAGGGAATTATTGTTACAATAACAGTTTGTAAACATAATAGAAACAAATTGAAAGACGAGTAGGGTATAGTTTAGATACTGAGTAATAATAAGCTTTTATTTACCAGCAATGATGAACAAAATCCCTGCGCTTAGCACCAGTTTGCCCTTGGTCAGTAGATCCATGCTTCTCATATTGAGGCACTTCAGGCAGAAGAATCCGATTAATACTGCGGTCACACCTACTAAAATTGCCACTATCATCAGAGCTCTTATTGCCTGAAGGATTCCTGAAAAGAATACAGAGATATAGAATATTAATGCTTTTGAATGGATGCTTTGTTGTTTTAGTTCACCCTAAACTATTAATTACTTATTAAAGTAATAGTTCACCCAAAAATACCATTTCTGTCATTACTACACTCTCATGTCATTACAAACCTTCATGACTTTCGTTTTTGTTTTCTGATATTAAGATATTTTGAAATTTTTGATTATGTGGTTAAAAAATATAACGGAATTGAAACTTTTGTGTTCCATATAATTATGGTGAGCATAATGATAACAAAAGTTTCATTTTTGGGTGAACTGTCCCTTTAAGAGTGGACCTAAGCAGATGACAACTTCCCAAAGACATGGAAATTGACTTTTTATATAGCCTTATTTTTAGACCTGAAATGATTAATGAAAAATCTCATTTCACGTTTTAACATTTTAGGTATAGAAATAGACTTGGATGTCATTACTGGGTTTGTACACAGAAAATCGCATCATGTTAACCTACTTGAGTAGCTCAGGTAGCTGTAGAGAGGCTGGCACTCGGTGAGTCCAGTCTGGGACACCTCGCAGTCCTTCCACAGGCCCTTATAATGGAAAATGGAGGATGCCTTGTGCTCCTGCTGGTCTTCGGTGCACCAGACATCCATAACCGTGGCAGCAAGAACTCCAATCGTACCAATGGCGCCTGATACGAAACCTGTGGTCTGTAGTGCTGTGGCACACATTCTGCTTCTGTCTTCGCTTCTCGTCTAGGATCTGGTGAAGTTGTTGGTGGCAAGTGTTGAGGTTGACTGAGGCTGGATAGAGTGAGACTGTTTTTATAGTGTGAAGGCTTGCATGCACACTCATGAAGTGATGCTTGATAAGCACTGAGCTGTCATAGTTCCACCTACTTTCAAAATAAATATAAAAGAAGTAATCATAAGCACCGTTTCTCTGAGCACTAACCAAATTACTCTTGAAGTCACTTGATGTGTAATATGTAAGAACAGTTCAGACAGGCCTTACAATGAACACCTAATTATTGGATCATTTTGACTTGGTGAGTAAACATTTCACTCGAGACAACGTCTTGTCTTTGCCTTTATTTCACCTCTGATTGTTCCTCGGCCTAATGCTTAACAATTGCTGATGCATGAAGAATCAGCGGATGATAAAAAAGTCTGATAACGATGAGTAATTAATAACATTTGTGAGGATAGCCAAGAAAACGTGAGCCATTGTGGAATGAGCAAGGATTCAAGAATGTTATACCATTTAATTGCATTAAGGTGCATGTGATAAGATGTATACTGTACATCATCCAATAAATTATGAAAACAAAAACAATGAACACCTTTATGATTGTGCATGATATCATGCAGTTTTAGCTTGTTTATTGTAGTTAATCATTTGGATATGTTTCAGACATTCTCAGCGGTTGCTGTAGTGTGTGTGTGTGTGTGTGTGTGTGTGTGTAAATATAGTGTTTTAGAAAGAAATTACAAACAAAACTATATATATATTAGATAACTTGTATATAAATTATTTGTTATGAAAAGTATATAAGAATGATATATAATTGGCATAGATAGATAGATCTTTAGAGAGAAAATATGTCATTTTTCATCCCTATGATGAGTCGACCTCTTGTGCTTCTAAGAATTCACATATTACAACACATATTCATAATTGATTAATATAGACAGTTAAATCGAATTGCAAGAAAAAAAGGTAAAAAACAATAAAAGGTTGAAGCCCCAGAGCTTTAATTAGGCTAAATATTCAACCCTGATCTGGAGAATTATATATAGGTACTGTATATATATATATATATATATATATAGCCAATTTTTAATTAGAACATTGATATATATTACATTGGACGGGGCAGAAGACAGATAAATGACAAAAAGATTAAATACAGTAACATGAAAAATACTTTATAGGAGGGAAAAGATAAAGGCAAAAGCACAAAGGTATTGCACTTGTTGAAACCAGGGAATGGCCACATCTTTATTATGCAAAACAGAACAGACTTGACAATTTGTTTACAGTTGAAAGGTTAATGATGACAATGTTTGTTGCCCTAAGTATTTCAGTTACAGCTTTTAAATGCGGTCAAAGTATGTTTCATATAACACCCTGTGGATTAATCATGAGACAATTACTAGCAATTAATAAAGGTCAAATACTGTGACTTTTTTGTAAGGTCAAATAAAATTTAAGTAAAAATTTAGATTTTTGACATTTTGAAAGCCTATTATATTAAAATATTGTGTAGGCCTATACAGAAGGTTGACAGTTTATTTTGAATAAAACAAGGGTTTTATTTGAAATGTGCATGTTGTACTGTACTTCTAGTTACTGCTAAAGGTACAGAGACTGGACATACAAATCATTATATATAACATTATATATATATGCATGTGTGTTGTTGCTTTTGGCAATTTAGCATGTAGAAAATATATTTAAATAAGTTATTCGCTTCTTTCATTTATATAGCCTACAAACTTTCAAGTAAAGATCAAATATGACCCTGGAACTCAAAAGCAGTCACATGGGTATATTTATAGCAATGGCCAACAATACATTGTTTAAGAAAAAATGTGACTTTATGCCAAAAAAATTGTTTTTTGGCACCCTGAGATTCCAGATATATTCAAATAGTCATATATCAGCCAAATATTGTTCTAACAAACCATACATCAATGAAACGCTTATTTATTCAACATTCAGATGATATTAAAAGCTCGATTTCACAAAAATGACAGTTTTAACTGCTTTTGTGGTCCAGAGTCACAAAATGTCAAGTTACAAAGACTCCATATACATCACTCATTGGCATTTGATTGTGTTAAAATTCATCTTTGGCTCTGAGCAGGAACATTTATGACTAAGTTTTATAAATATTATAAGTTTTATAAATGTTCAATGCGAAAACAAACATCCCGTACATATATACAAACAAATAAATGCAATTATTATTAATAGTAATAGTTAAACTTATGGTTAAACGCCTATTTCAGACGAAATTTATTCTTGAACTTGAACTGAGAAAAGACCACTAGGTGTATGTCTTTCCGCGACAGTCTACTAATGAGAGTTGACTGACTCACAGCGCTGTAGAGCTGACCGCAGTCTTGCTCATACCTGGAAACACTATATAGGCAAGTGGAGGTGCGAGACTGGAAGAAGACCAGGGCGAACAGTTACAGGGCAGCAGGTACCCGGGGTTTGCAGGTGACAGGTGAGTGTGCGCGTATTGACCCGAGCATCCCAGACTCCCGAAGGACCGGTGTCCACTCTGATAGCCAAAAGCTGAAGACAATGCCAGCGAACCCGGGGTTAAAGCGACTTTTTCGTGTTGAAAAGCAGTGGTAGCGGTGCTAACAGTAGACCGGCTCGTCTCCATGAAAGGATGTTGCATAGACGCAGCTGAACGAAGAGCTAGAGGTTTGTCCAGATGTGAGAGCGCGTGAAGTTCTCGCTCGCCGTGACGCGGTAAAGTCACCAGCGCGTCCTTCCTTAGGAGTCCTTTAGGTTTGCGTCTTGGTCGGTATTTATAGTCTGGATGCTCTCTCATGTGCTGGGCACGTAGTCTTTTGGCCTCATCGATGTAAGGTCTTTTTTCAGACTCGGAGAGCAGCTTCCACTCGGCGCCGAGTCTCTTGCTGATCTCAGAGTTGTGCATCTTTGGGTTCTCCAGTGCCATCTGTCTTCTCTGACCTCGCGACCAGACCATGAACGCGTTCATTGGTCTCTTGATGTGCTCCATGGGCTGCTTCATCATGTTCCTCGAGTTCATTTGCTGCTTTGCGTCACGGAATGAAAAAAAAAGTTTCTATAACACCTGAAAGTATTTTGAAATCATCTGTGGAGTGAGAGGGTTCCTCCTCGGATGAGGTGAGGTGAGATGTGCAGCGGTGTATAAAAGGCAGAATTATTAATTTATTTTGCCACTGAAACTGAAGTGTGTGACAAAGATAGCTCGGTTTGTGAGATGTTTGTTTCAAATCTCTGAGAGTTCCAAAGAAAGCTTTGCAGCGAGGAGCGCGCGCCCTGACACATCATCACCTCGTGCCCAATCAGCGCGTGAGCGACATAATACAGTTACATTGACACCAGAAAGAGTGATTTCTGCAAAAAGGGAGACTCAAATGAAATTAAAATGACTTTAAAGCTGCCTTTAAAAGTTTTGGTAAGCCGCTCTGTCAAAACACACACACCCTTGAATTAACAGTGCTAAGAGGACACTGTTAAGTGAACTGTGTCCTTAGTGCTGACAGATTATTTACAACAAAAGCTGTTCGTCAAAGAACCTTGGAAAACTGCATCAATGTCATAATACTGATGTTTCTTGAGCATCAAATCAGGAAATATTATATAATATTATAATAGAGGAAAAATAGTTTCTTTAATTAGTAATAAAATAGCATTATATTTCTGTTTTACTGTATTTTTCATCAAATGAAGATTAAGCAAGAGACTTCTTTAAAAATTTTAAATTAAATAATAATTAAAAAAACATAGTATTGTTTCCTGGATGCTTTCACAATTATGTGGATAAGTTTGTCACACAATGCTTTGCCATTAGCAAATAATATAAAAAAAACCTCTTTTATCTGCACTGCTGTTACAAATGCACACAGCAAATGAATTTAGAAATAAATGGAAGATTTGTTACTCCCAGCTGTTAATTAACAGCTGTTTCTTGTTTTAATCCTAGAATGATGTATGAATGATCCACTGGATTATTTACAGTGCAGAAAAGAATCAAAATAATACTAAGATATTTTCACAATTCACCCTTTCAACTATTGTGATTTGATAAAAATGCAAAGAGCATGAGAATGACTGAAGTCTAAAGAAATGATTGTCCATTATGTCCAAAAAGGAACATCTTGAGATGCCTGGATATTCTGTCCACGGATAAGCACGTTAGCCATAAATAATCCTTCCATGTCAAAGGAATGATTTCTTCCTAATGTGTGTCTCGAGCCCACTGCTTGTGTGAATTGTTCAGATAAATGAGAGGAGCATGAACTGACCACAGGACAGCTGGTGATCCATCGTGAGATTTTATTTCCTGGACTGAGGGATTTTTGACACAGAGGGGCATTGATCATGCTGTGAAGCTGATTGCTTTTCATTTGCCTTTTACAGGTAGATAAAATAGCCACTGAAAGAGCTATCAAATCTAGACCCTGCTTTTAGATGCCTTCTTTTATCACCTCAAAGGACAAGTAGGGCGAAAAGAGTTTAGCATTCACCTTTAAATCTTTAAAATTACAAACGTTTATATCATTTTCATTAATTGAAGTTTTAAATAAGAAATGATAATGTTAACTTTTTACTATTTATATGTTAAATATTTATCCATTACACCAGGTAAAAATTTAACGTGCAATTTTCTAATAGTTTATATAACTGTGTTCTGCATATTTGGATGCGTCCAAAAGAGAAAGAGAGAAAGAGATATTAAATGCATATGACAATGTGCTCCCTGTGGAGAGATTAGCACAAAATGGCCAGCATAATCTCTTTTCCTCCAAACAAAACTGATATTGTACCCCAGGACCCAAAATATCATTTCCTCTATATATCATGTCAGAAGTATCTTTTCAAATTTATAAGGAAGATGGAACATGCAGGGCTTAGAAAAAAATATAAAAGGAGTGTATTCAGGAGATGATGAAAGAACTTTCTTCTTTTCTTTTTATTTATTTTTGCATTATTTTCTCTGCATTTAATTAAACGAGGGGAAGGAAATATTACAAAGTTAATTAAATCCCCACCACCCAGGAGGACTGACAAATATATATTATACATACAACAATAATGATCAAAATTATATTGATTTAAAAGGAAAAGAACACTGAAATAAATCATACTCAAATGTGAGAAGAAGTGTATGTGGTAGAGTGTGTATTTATGTGCAACATTTGTATCATGCAAAAACTATATAAATGCACACACATGTACCATAAATACACACACACATACACAGTTTGACATGGCCTAAAAACCCTTTGACCACTCAAAATTATTTCAAGCAATATGTTTTCT
>JAUMHP010000041.1:7837033-7855038 GCA_032361065.1 Enteromius trimaculatus
ACACACACACATACACAGTTTGACATGGCCTAAAAACCCTTTGACCACTCAAAATTATTTCAAGCAATATGTTTTCTCTTGCATGTTGCATGAATCTGTAGACACAGGCATTTAAGCGTGAAATAATACTGTGATCACTCTCAGACTTTCTTCTGTGTAGTGAAGAGCCAGTGACACCTTCAAGTGACGCATTTTGAAAACCTCTTCCAGAGCAATCCTCCAGATTTCCTCTGCTCTCAGGGATATATCCTGTGCTTATTTTAATCATATTTGAGAGAAGTCAAGCTTTGCTTTAATAGCCTTTCATGGAAATATCGGTGGTAAAAATGTGTTGGAGGACTGACGGAGACAGCTCAAATCCTGAGAGGTGTCATGATCTATCCCTAGCCACTCTCTCGTCCCTGTGAAATTAATACTGGAGATAAAGCTGGGGGACATTATTGCCTGCCTATCTGCAAGCCCCAAATCACAGCAGTCAGCAGTCAGTTAGAGACATTTGCAATAAGGCATTTCTGCGAAAAGCACTAAATGCAGGCTAAAGACCTCAGATGTGCCACAGCAAATTAAACGGAGCTTTTACGTGAAAGGTGCCCTGTAAGCATTGCAATACTTAAACAGTGCGCTGTACAGAATGCAGAGATGAAGGGTTTTTTCACGTATCAGTGTCATATGTCAGTACAGTTATTATTTATTTAATCCAAAATGTCTTATTTATTTTCAATACCTCTTAAGAATCTTTTTGGCTGTTTATCATATTACTTGCTTTCATATGTATTACCTTGTTTTGTTAAGAAAAGAGTTTTTGGAGGCAGGTTTCTGTCTCAAAGGGTATTTTTGTGTGTGCATGAGAGAGAAAAAAAGAATTATGTCCGATAATCTTTGGCATTTGTCATATTACAATGTTTGTATGAGACCTTTGTTTCAGAAAACATATTTACTAAACTTGTGCTTTACAAAGTAAACATAATGCTTTAGTACTAAATTAAACTGATAAAAAAATCATATATTGAAGTAACATCCTGTGACATTTAATACCCTTGTTTTTCTGTAAAATTAAAAATGACCAATTGTCTGTTTATCACCACTAGAGGTCATTCCATTCATAAATTGAACGCTGTACGACGTGATTGATTTAAACCGTTGACGATATTGGATGCTCAAAATAATGCATTTGTTTGTATTATGTCTTAAATGTTGTTATATGTTATAATTTCTTATATGCTGTTGTTGTTGAGTTCTGTCGTGACGATCACACGTTTAATGTAAAATCACTGATTAAATACTGATGAAATCCGATTGCCCGAATTAAACGTAGTGTGGCTGAAACAATTAAAAATAAATAAATAAATAATAATAATACAAATTTAAACAATAAGAATAACATTTACGGCGGAATCCTGTAATGTTAAACAAAATACTACACACATTATTATTATTATTATTATTATTATTATAGAAAATCATAATAATCCCATTTTAAATGTAGGTTTTATGTTTTATTATGTACAGTTTTGCGCATAATTTAAGTCCGTAAACAACTTTTAATTACGTAGCTGCGGGACTTTTATTGTGAAACACCGAGACTCCTCTCACGCTTCTTACTTCACACTTGTGCTTCGCTGTCGGCGTTTAGTGAGAGTTTTCCGGAATCTCAGGAATTCGGGCTGTTCGTCTCCTCAACCTCCAGCGGTACCGGACTCGAGATTTTCTGCGACTGAAAGGTAGATCGAAACCATTAATTCAATGAATGCCTGTGGTTCCGGTCACAGGTCAGGTTTTATCTGACGCGCGGCTTCTGAAGATTAGCTCCAGAACCAGCTCCGTTAACAGAGGTGTGTCTCCGCGCGCAGGCTACAGAGAAATCAAACCCCACAATCCTGCGCCGTCCTTTAACCGATAACAATATTTACATTACAGACGCTCACTTTTCTTGCTATAAGCCTAAAAAAAGTGTTTTTTTTCTTTACCAAAGTTGATTTCTGAGGGAACGAAGGTGTTGTCTACTTTAAACAACAAAAAAAATCTTTGTCCTGTTCGAATACAACCTAAAATCATAGCAGCACTAACCATTTTATTGTTAATTACTGTTATACTCGACTGTGTATATATATATATATATATATAAATATAATATAATATAATATAATGTTTATGTGTGTATATATGTTTACTTGTATGTTTATATATGTGACTAGTAATAATAGTGACTATTAATAATTAGACTATAAATAATTCCCTCCAACCTCACCAGTTATTTCTTCTATCTCGTTTTTTCAGTCTCTGCTAATTTTGTTTTGTATGGTCTTTGGCTGTCCATGAGTTCTTATATTTAGGTCTGGGGCATTTTGTCATGTTTCAGTCTCAAATTGTGTCCCAAAACCTAGTGATTAACTTCAGTATGTACATTTTACTTGACCCAATACAATATCACACGACTAGAAAAATGTACATGAAGTTAATATTTTATGAATGGTCTATAATCACTCTATAAAAGAATTCTTGAGGAGTATATTAAAATATCTTTTTAGATTATTTTAGTTTGTCGTCTGTTATTTTCATTTTCATCGTATTAAGTTGCCTGCCCGGTAAAATATCTCTGCTCTAATTAAATATTTAAACTGCATTCAACAAAAATATGGCTTTATCTGAATAAAAATGAGTAAAAAGATTTTATTTCTTGACGTAAAATGGCTGATGCAGGTTTGTGGTGAGACTGATGCTCACAGACAGGAACTGACTTCCTGTTCCTGTAGAGCTGCGAAACTTTTTTTTTTATCGACTGCTTTCTTGTGCATGTAAGTTCAGCTCATTTTGTGAGATCAAGATGGTCTATTTTTTTTTTTTTTAAAGGCCTGTAGTTGTTTTTTAATGTAAATGTGTCATGTATACATTTTAAATCAGTCTGGTTTAAAAAATGGTTATTTTTTTGCAGGTTTGGTCCGAGCTCAAAATGTCTCAAGCCGATAAACTGAAGGTAAGGAAATGAGAGCAGACGGGTGCATGTTTCGCACTGTTTTAGCAGAGGTTGATGGGCTGGGTGTTTAAATAACCTTCTAAGATCTGAACTGACTTGTGTTTTAGAGAATCAAGTATTCTAGAGTATTAACTCTTTTAGTGGTGTGTAAAAATGTGCGTATTCCGCTCTCTTATGTTCAGCAGGGACAGTTTACAAACCCAGAGACTCCCGGGTATGTGGGATTTGCAAATTTGCCAAATCAGGTGCATCGAAAATCAGTGAAAAAGGGCTTCGAGTTCACTCTCATGGTGGTGGGTGAGTAGCATCGATGAGCCTTTTTTTATATAGATGGAAATACTGCCAATAAACACTAATCACGCTCTTAAAACAATTCAGTTGTTGTTTGTATAATCTGAGTGTCCCTCTGTCATTGCTCCTGGATAAAGATTTCAAATTATTCCCATGATGTCAATCATAACACAATGGGTCTCATTCAATATGTGTACGTACAAAAATGTGCATACAAGCTGTGTATGAAAACTTTCACGAGTCATGATTCACCAATAACGTCTGTGCTGAAAAATATACTAGATTTAGAGAAAAAAAGAACAACTGATAACACAAATACACAAAAATCACATTCTTTAATATTGTTATTTCATTTTTTTTCCTTCATTAAGTATATTTTATAAAAGATTAAAAAGGGGGGTCATACTTCAAGCCGCTGGTGTGAGTACAGCTGTCTAATCTCTTTCAAATCGACATTAAGTGAAAATACCCCACGTATTGTGTCAGTTCAGCTCACAACCATCTCTCTCCATTTTGTGGGCATCACCCATGTCCCAAAATCCATTTAACAACCAGTGCACAGAACCACCCTGGCATACTTTCTTAATAATCTATTACTCTCTGATATGTTTCACTATATGGAGGAAATAATCTGTCGCTTGCTACTGTTGTTTTGTCGCAATGGGTTGGGTTCTCCTGTGCGTATAAATATAAACAGGCTCTGCTACTATAATTGAATCTCTTTTTTTCCCTGCTATGTTTATTTTCGAGTATTAAATTTCCTATGTAAGTTTAATTTGAACTAAAACTCTGTTCAGATCTGTCTTTTTTTTTTCTGCAGTATTAGTGTGAAGCGTGGAGCATAACGCTTTGTGAACATAAGGAGACATCACGGACAGCAGCTTCCATATTTGGAGGGAAAACAAATTTAGTAGTAGAAAACGTAGTACCTCATGGTCAATAACCAATGATTATTGCGTTGTGAAAATGACTGTGGGAACGAGAGTCTTTGGCTGCATTACAGCGACAATGAATCCTAGTTGTTTTTGGGTTTTTTTAAGGCGGCTGTGACTCTCCCCTCAGCCCTGTGTGTGTGTGTGTGTGTGTGTGTGTGTGTGTGTCCAGCTGTTGACACACACATGAGATCTGCTGTGGGGGAGGGTGACCGGGAGCTGCCTGCTCAGCAGAGCCCATTGTACAGTCATCCCATCATCTTAAAATAAATCACAGAGGAATGCAGAACCTCCAACCGCGAGCCCTTTCACTGCTGCACAGCTTCAGCAAATGATGGAAGGCAGCTCGACTGAGACACAGAAACAAAACACTGAATAGAGGAGCAGCTGAGTGCACGAAACTGATAAAGTCCACGATGTTCGCTTTGATTATTCTTTGCGAAAGGGAATTGCAGTCATTGTTTTTGTAGTTGATATAATGATCAAGCATTTCCTCATCCGTGCTTATGCTGTTTTCAGGTGAGTCTGGATTGGGGAAGTCCACGCTGATCAACAGTTTGTTCCTCACTGATCTCTACCCAGAGAGGGTTATTCCTGGTGCGGCAGGTGAGGGTTTGGGGTATTTTTTTTTTTTTTTTTTTTTAAGAGGAAGTTACACTCTGGATACCTAAACGCATAAAGTGGCCGGATGTTTATGAGACAGTTTTGCACAGAAGGTTGGAGCCTTGTTTAACGTGGCTTTTATATGTGCCCTTGTCATGCAGAGAAGATTGAGCGCACGGTGCAGATCGAGGCCTCGACGGTGGAGATCGAGGAGCGTGGAGTGAAGCTGCGTCTCACCGTGGTCGACACGCCTGGATACGGAGACGCCATCAACAGCCAGGACTGGTGAGGATTGCTTTGATGCTCATTATCAATGTTAACAATGCTATTATATTTTATGGTAATGTATTGTTTTGATATTACTTCATCCGATGGTTCGTACCTTTTAACCTTTTAGCATATATTCCTTTGCATTTATATGTGCATTACCAATAGTTTGGGGTTGAGAAGATGTTTTCATTCTTTGAAAATTATAAATAAATATTTATCTAGGCTCATCTGAGGTTGTATTTGTATTTCTTTCTTTCTTTCTTTTTTATTAAAAATGTAGTAAAAACAGTAATATTGTGAAATATTTTGATTTATAATAGCTGTTTTTTACAGTTACATATTTAAAAATATATATTTCTGTAATGGAAACCTAACTTAAAGCATCAGTACACCGGCCGTCAGTGTCACATGCTGATTGGTGCTCAAAGTAGGCATGCTAATAAGCTACTAGTTAATAGTGAGAAACAGTCCCTATATGAAAGTGTTACCAAAAAAGGCAAAAAAAACAGCATTTATATGAAATAGAAAACTGTGGTGTATTAATAAATGTCTTTACTTTGACTTCAGATTAATTTCATGCATCCTTGCTGAATAAAACTGTTGAATTTGAAAAAATCTTAGAGAGTGTATGCATGTATTTTTATTTGATAGAATTTAATTCTAATGAACACAAATAAAACTTTCTATGCATCTGTGATGACATGAGAGGGAGTAAATTGTTTTGGTTTGCTTATTTTCTGAAAAGACACCTAATGGTGTAACTGGAGGCAGGACGAATGCAGAGTGCAGTGGAGGAATGAAGGAAGTGGCTTACTTTTTTCTTTGAGTTCTGGGAATGCTGTTCTGCTAGTGGAAGTGGTGAGACAGGAAACATGTGTGACCTCTTCCTGACTGCTCCCTGACCCACTTGAGCGCTAAAAAAGCATAGAGAGCATTTTGAAGCGTTCGTGTCTGAAAAAGGACATGTACTCTGTCGTGATGACTTATACAAGCGAAACTTGACATTTTAATGCTCCGCCTTTGTACCGGAGCCCACAGAATATATCACTAGCGTGTGTTCAGAATCACTTCAGCCTTTTTTGCATTAATTAAAAAAAGAAATCTTCATTTGACATGCACTACCAGTCAAAAGTCTGGAAACAGTAAGATTTGTAGTATTTGTAAAATGTTTCTTATGTCCATCAAGGCTGCATTTATTTGATTAAAAAAAAGGGTTCCTATTTTAATATACTTTATTAATATAATTTATTTCTGTGATGCAAAGCTGTATTTCTATCAGTCATTATAGGTGACAGGTGTCGCATGATCTTTCAGAAATCATTCTGATTTGCTGATTTATTATTAGAATGATCCGTGGTAGCAAAGTAGTGTTGGCAAATATGCTTTTGGTAACTTCAATATTTTTTCAGGATTCTTTGATGAATAAAAAGCTATAAAGAACAGCATTTATTAAAAAATAAATCTTTTCTAACGATATAAATCTCTGCCATCACTTCTTATCAAGTTAATACATCCTAGCTAAATAATGTTTTAATTTCTTTCAAATAATAAAAAAAAAGATAAAAATGGACTGACCTCAAACTTTTGAATGGTAGTGTACAGCTTTGCATCACAAGAATAAATTCAGTTTGAATGTATATTAAATTAGTTATTTTACTTCACTAAAATATAATTTTGCCTCTGCATTTTTGATCGAATAAATGCAGCCTTGACCAACATAAGAAACATCTTTAAAAAAATATTCAGAATCGTACTGTTTCCAAACTTTTCACTGGTAGTGTACATATGGTTTTTATTTAGCAAAATATGCATATATAAACATTAGTTGTCTAAGAACGTGGGGAGACGGTCTCGGATAAGGAGAACATTGCTAGAATTCTTTCAGAAGGAGACCAGTGTTTCAAACGAGTAACAACAGATACTAGTTTATCTTTTAAAAGATCATTTCAGTCGGATCCAGACTGAAGTTAAAACTGAAGTTGAATGTTTCAGGAGTTTGTAAATCCCTCAAGTGTTTGATGATGTGCTTTTGTTTGTTTGTACAGTTTTAACACCATTATCTCCTACATCGATGACCAGTTTGAGCGTTACCTGCATGATGAGAGTGGACTCAACCGCAGGCACATTGTGGACAACCGTGTGCACTGCTGCTTCTACTTCATCTCCCCTCTGGGTCACGGGTGGGTGTTTTTTGTTAGTTTTTTTACTCAGCCGAAAGATATTTTCTTCCACTGTCACGGGTGTGAGTTTGAGACTTCTCACAGTTCTGTGGCTGATTATCCTATTTTTCTATTTTGTAGGATGAAGCCTCTAGATGTCCAGTTCATGAAGGCCATTCACAACAAAGTGAATGTCGTTCCTGTTATTGCTAAAGCAGATACGCTGACGCTGAGGGAGAGAGAGAGGCTCAAGCGCAGGGTAACAGATCAGATTTCTTCCCAAAGATGGATTGAACATGCATTTGGTTTGTTGGCTATATGCGTTTCTTTTTCGGGTTCTAGATTCTGGATGAAATCGATGAGCATGGCATCAAGATCTATCACCTCCCTGATGCCGAGTCTGATGAGGATGAAGATTTCAAAGAGCAGACCCGGATTCTCAAGGTTTGTGGGATTTCTCTCATTGTATAATTTAAAGAGACCGTGCAGCTGAAATAAAAAATATCGCCAAGTGTTTCAAACACCTCCCAAAAAGCACCATAATCATAAATTTTTGTTAGATTTGTGATCAAATACAGTCTGGAGCATTTGTAATGTTTTGTGATGACTTGATGCTTACGGTTTCCCGCTCTTTAGGAGAACTCTTTAGTAGCCAGAATCCTAGCTAGGCCGCTTTCTTTTAAAAGTTCTTCATGTTTCTGTTGTAGACCAGCATACCATTTGCCGTGGTGGGATCCAACCAGCAGATTGAGGCTAAAGGGAAGAAAGTGAGAGGGCGTTTGTACCCATGGGGTGTAGTGGAGGTAGAAAACCCCGAACACAACGACTTCCTCAAACTTCGTACCATGCTAATGTAAGTCATTTGAAGTGATCTGCTATTCTGCACACACAAACATGAGGCTCTGAAGAATTGTTCAGTCTACAAAACACAGGGAAAAAATGTAATTTGTACCTTTGAACGGTCAAATATATTAAATATATCTCTCTCAGCCTCATTTTCATTCTATAGATGATGTGTCTCTGTCGTTATTGTCTGTTGATGGTTATTGTCATCTGTCCAGCACCCACATGCAGGACCTGCAGGAAGTTACTCAGGACCTTCACTACGAGAACTTCCGCTCGGAGCGCCTCAAACGGGGCGGCAGGTTGTCCTCCCATGGTTATATTCTGCCTCTGTCGCCTGCGTACGTACTGCTCTGCTCGTCTTTCCTCACCTCCTCCCTCAACCTCCACGGGGAAAAAAAAAAAACCCCAGTGTAGCCACAGTATATTTGAATATCCCAAACCTGGCAAGACTAAGTAGATTAAAATAGCACATTTTTTACATAGTCACTTCTCAGTTGTACTGAAAACGTGTATGTAAATAGTCGTTTGATAGCAGAAGTGGAAAGAGAAGAGCAGCATTGTTGTGTCTGGTTTAAACTGAATCAGTTCTGTACACTCTAGAGACTAAAGCTTGAGTTGTAAGGCGTGCTGATCTGTGTTCATCAGAGGATAAGAGGAGGAGGTACTGCTGGGAGCTCAGTCACAGCTCCACCTGTCCTTCAGCCTGACGCTAGCACTGGCTCTGCTTCTCTTACTGAACACACACTCTGAATCATGCAAATACTCAAACACAACTTTCTGCTCCGCTTGCCTTGCAATATTAACCCGGATTCATCTTTCCTCGTCTTGCCTGAACTCTGCAATGCAAAGCACTCTGCTGGTGGTTTACTAATACGGTTTTTGTCCTGTTGTTTGTTAAATCAAATCTTTAATAATTTAGCAAATAATATTTTGGGTAATGCTGTGTAATTTTAAGAGCTTGCTGTTTATGTACGCTATATGTTGATGCTTACTATGTTTTATTTTTTTTCTCGATCAGTAAATATCTTCATTTTAAAAACTGTATGTGTATGTAATTGTGTGTCGCAAATGACTGTTTATAACATATCAGCGCTGCATGAGCGTTTCTTAATGCCTGCTTTGCCGTGCAGGAAGGCTCCGGAGCCGGAGGAAATGGACAAGGATATGATCTTGCAGGAGAAGGAGGCTGAGGTATGATCTCTCAGACCAAACACGAGCTGAATGCTAATTACGAAACAGTTTGAGTAAGAAGGTCAGTGTTTGACACTGTTTGTGTGTGTCTCAGCTGAGGCGAATGCAGGAGATGATCGCCAAGATGCAGGCACAGATGCAGAAACAGGGAGACGGAGAGGGAGACAGCCCACACCTGTGAGAAACACGGTAACGGTACATACAGTATATCGCTTAAAAACTGTAATCAGTAACGGGCTATTCACAGAAAAATGGGCCATTTATTTTTTTCTGTTAAATATGCAATTAAGCTGGGGTTTTTTTGTGTCTTATAGAGGCTGACCTGTCTTCACGAGCTTCACCCAGTCAGACAGGAAAGAGGAATTGTTGCTAAATGTGGAAAAAGAGGAGAGACTGGTCCAAAACTCATCTTGCTTGCCATTTTCTTAGTTTCTTTCACTCTTGTATGATTTAATTATTATTATTATTATTTTTTTCTTTTTTTAAGCAGTATTAATTTTTTTTTTTGGCATTGTATTCCATTGCTGTTCTAATATTCATTAATTTCCCCCGTTTAAGCAATCCAAAATGAAGAATAACCTTTAGTAATTAAGAGAACTTTTATTTTTCTGTTACAAAAGCCAAATGCTGCTGGGAAGGAATCTTCTACTATAGAGCACCTTTAACAGTAGTGTAGCTCCATGACCACCGAGTCATTTCTATCCCATCTAGTTAAAGAAACACTGTGAAAACACAAGCAGCTGTTGAGTTTGAGCGGCACGGTGGCGAAACCATTTTATACTGTTCCTAAGTGTTGCCAGAGAGATTGCTGTCCTCCTGTACAGGAGTACTTCTCTCTCCCCTGCATGAAGTCTTGAAATACAGTATGTGCTATTGGGCTGAATGGACCCCAAACTGATGCAAAACGTTATACTGTGACCCATGATTCATTCCCTATGCCATCCTGATGAAGAATACTACGTTGTTATCTAATGTTAAAGCTCATTTTGCTGATTTTTATATGTACTTGAGTGCACACTGTCATGTGTTGACCATCAGACATTGTTCTGGTACGAGTGCAATGTGAAGTGAAATTCGGATACATTTGTGCTCTTCGACCCTTTGATGCATGCCAAGTTTTTACCTCTTCCTTGAGGGATCTATGGTTAAAATATTTTATCTTATTCCTGTCGCTGAATCAAATAAACGAGTAATTAAAAGGTTTAAATGAAATCTCTGAAATGTGGGTTTGTATCTGTTACGCAAAAGCAAATACAGCTCTTATACAGTTGAGTTTGCTTTCTATATTTGGTCATAAAATACTCTGCAGCTGTTAACATTCCAGTTTTAATGTTTCACTCGAGAACTTTCTATTAAACCATTATTGTCTATCATCTTGTAATAAAATTTTGTATTGAAAGACCTTCGGGGTTTGCCCTTTTCTTTTTTGGCTGTTACCGGAAGGACTTTTTTGCTTGTACAGTACAGTAGCTCTTGATGGCCGCTAGAGGTCGTACAACACGATAAAGAAACACAGCGATGAAGATATTTAAATATGTACAGGCATAAGAGGTATACTGTTCCGCTTCTCGTTTCAGAGATGCAAACTTATGATTAAGAGAGTATATTTTGCAGTGAAGATGCAAAATATGAATATATTCATGATGACCACAAAACTAGCAGGAAGTGGGCCTCGAGCACTCCAGCAACTACTATTCAAAAGAAAACATCTACCTAAGTTTGCGGAAAGAACCTGGACAAAGTTAGTTTAAACACAAAGCTATTATAAATTGTAAGAGTGTAAGTTATATCCTGATAGGCACAGTAAATAAGTAATAAGTTAATAAGAAAATAATAAAAGCTTTTGATAAATGCATATAGTTTGCATATTGCTTAAAAACATCGCAGCATAATTAAAATAAACTTTACTTCAAATAACTCTTTAAGCACTTTAATGTTCAAGTGTCTAAAAACTGGAACTAATAATAATAATAATGTGTTATGTTTTTCCCACATGGATAACTGATTATACAGCAAAATTTTATATTATTATTTATAAACATTTTAATTCTACGTTATTTATAAACAAGCATCTTTGCTTCTGGTCACTTGAAGATAAGCGGCTTATTTTGATGAACCTTTCATAATAGTTTTTAACTTCCATGTAATATTTGATAATGGTTATTGCACGTACACGCTTTAGCAATAACAGTAAATTATGCACAACTACATGCAACTAACCCTAAAACAAACCCAAATCCAACCCAGAGATTTAATGCATAACACTGTAAAATAAAGTGCGACCAAACATCTGAAGAGCTCTTAAGAGATCACACCAATAACCAGACAAACACCATGTTTCCATAAACACTTTATAATAGGATTTGGATCTAACAGGTGAACACAGTTCGCTCAATGACATGGCTTTTTCTCTTAAATACTTTCCATTCTATAAAGAAAACTGTAAAAATATTTAATCATAACTAATTAAAAGATCTCTGGGGGAGATAGGGTGAATGATGGGCAGTCGTATTGTGATCCTGACGGGGCCATGATGATTGGGGGGGGGGGGGGGAGCAGCAGCAGAAGAGGGGCGGGGCTTCACCGTGATGATGGCGTGGTGTTGCCATTCAGAGCAAACCTGATGCAAAAGATATTTATTTTAATGTAAATATCACATTCAAATACACTTACTTGTATACACTGGGACTTTTTATAAAGGCCCCGCTCACCTGCACACTCTCTCCATCATGTGTGTGACCAGGAGGTCAGAGATGCCAGGGCAGGACTCTTCTGCCAGGTTGAAGGCATTCTCCAGCTCCTCTATGGCACCCATTCCTCCTCCACATGCCCTCCTCTTCTCCTTCAGCTGGAGGGCAGACACACTTATAGAGCTTATCACAGTTTATTACACTTTACTGCTGCCTTATCTACTGCTACCGTGATTAAAACATGATAGTGGAGTAAGAGTTGCAGTGAGAAGTGAGTATATCCAGTCACGGAGATGTTTGATTACATATAGGCTATACGAGGTGAGAGTTTTGGGTGTTTGTACCTCTCTGAAGATGGGAGAGACCAGCGCTGACAGACATTGTGACTTGGGCTGCCTCTTTACCGTCTCTGCTGCCTGTAAAACAAATTCAAAAGCACACATTTTCCTTTTCAAGCAGGGCTGTCAAGAGTACTGGTACTTCAGAACAAAGCCAACGGCAAAATAAAAGTGTGTGACTGGTCCACAGCGCAGCTCTTTTAGCATCACTAATAGTTACTGTTGATATTTTGTGTTTGTTGTCATTTTCTTTTTTTTCGTTGTTGTTGTTTATCTATGTCGGTTTATAGTTTTCATTAAGCTGTAGTTTCGGATTTAGTTATTTTACTACATAAAAACAAAAGGAAATTGCCTTGGAATATTTTTTGAAAATTGAATTTAGGTTTTATTTGACTTCAAGTAATGAGGTCATGAAAAATGTGTAATGTGTAAAGAGCTGAGGTGGAGAAAATCTAAAAGTGACGGAAAACAATGAACAGGTGTCCTTTTTATGATTGAATATGACAGGACACAACCCCAGCAAACGCTGTTCAGTACGTGGTTTAGTTATGAAGTGAATACTGACCTCGGAGTCTGTGTTTGTGTAACCCTTCTGGAGCTTGTTCATGGAGCTGGGTCGGACTGTGGGGAACGTCCACATGGGACACTGGTCTCTGTCATCACTATCTCCATCCCTGTTTGATTTCAAGGAGAGATGAAGAACACAGTTCCTTTCAAGGCTATAAATCATGAGGATCAATTCAGCAGATATCTAATTAAAAGTAATAGGAAATGAATAATATGATGATGAATTAGAGGGCAGTTATTGATTGTAAAGTATGTGCTTCATAATGGATGGATGACATACATATCAGAATCATCAGAGCTAGACTCGTCTCCGTGGCCTTCAGACTTCCAGCGGCGGTATCGGTCAATCAGCTCTGTCAGATAGGACGTTTTCTTGGTGTAGCGTGTGATGAATTTGTGCTTCAGTAACTCCTTGGCGGTGGGCCGCTGCACAGAACCAGAAGAGCGATGTCCATTATGGGACACAGGGTCATGCCATTTAACCTTCTGTTCTATTATTAATGCTACGCTACGCTAATAAGTAAGATGCTCACCAATGTTGCATTCATTTAATGAAAAATACTGTAAATACTGTAAAAATATATTGTGCGATTTTATTACAGGAATATTGCGAAATTTTAATTAATTTTAAAATGTAATTTATTACTCTCACTGAGTGTCACATGATCCTTCAGAAATCATTCTAATATTGTGAGTTGATGCTAAAAAAAAAATGTCTTATTATTATGAATATTGTATTAGTTAATATTTTTGTGGAAGCTTTGATAGACTAACATTCAAAAGGGTGCTTTAAGTTTTTGTAATTAATTCTTGAATAATTGTATTTAACAACAATGCATTAAAGTGACCATACATGACACGATCATACATAAAATATACAAAATAATTCTTTTTGCAAAAAATCCTGAACCCCAACAAAAACTGCTTTAAACATTGATATTAAGAATAATAATTACCAGATACCAGTGTATTAGGACAGAAACCGGTTCTTTAAAATTGTAATATTTCACATTGTTACTTTTTTTGTATTTCACTGTTAAATAACAGCCTTATAGATCATAAAATATATTCCTAACGTTATATCGTATCGTAGAAAAGTTGAAAACTTACGAAGCGGGGGTCTTTATTGAGGCATGCCTCCACAAACTCTTTGAAGGGTTTGCTATAGGAGCCCTCCAGCGTCGGGGGAGTGTTCTTGGGAATGAGAAACAGCACTCGCATAGGATGCAGGTCAGAATTCGGGGGTTCACCCTTCGCCAGTTCGATAGCTGTAATTCCCAAGGACCAAATGTCTGCCTGCAGTCAGGAAAGCAAACCTAAAGGTCTCATTTCATATTTCAGCTGGTTACTATACAAATGTTCTGCTACTATGCTAAAACAAAGTATGCTAGTGAACGATTTCCATGCCTAACACTTAATAAAAAAAACAAAAAGTTGTTTTACCGCCCAAGTGCTTTCACAGCTCTACAGCCAAATCTGCACATTAATATTCAGATTGTCATTTTGCGTGCTGAGAAAAGTCCATTCGCCTGGATCTCCGCACCTTAAAATCATACGCGGACTGTTTGATGACCTCTGGAGCCATCCAGAAAGGAGTTCCCACAAAAGTGTTTCTCTTGATCTGAGTGTCTGTGAGCTGTCCCGCCACCCCGAAGTCTGCCAGCTTCACATCTCCCTGCTCAGACAGCAGCACGTTGGCAGCTGCCACAGAAACAAACATGAATCGTTAGCACGGAACCCAGATTTCACGGAAAGCAGATGATTAAATACGAAGCGCTTCCTTGCCGGGCCTGATTGAGTAGGAAGACATGTAGTTTATCACACCTTTGATATCGCGGTGAATCTTCCTCTCCGAATGCAAGTATTCCAGTCCCTTCAGAATCTCCCTCAATATAGTGGCAATGTACGTCTCCTCTAACGGTCCTGGTTTCAACTGAGATGTGTGCAGGAAAGCAGAAGGAACATTTCATTTCTAAAGCTGAAAGCCCTTTAAGAATTCATGAACAATTAAATATTCCCATAACTGAAGAGCCACTGTCGTTCTACTTACAAGATCTAAAGCAGAGCCGCCTCCTAAATACTCCATGATGATCCACAGCTTAGTTCCCTACAGATGATAGCAAAAATAACACAAGTGAGATTTCTTTAAACGTCGCTTGATATTTGTTGTATTTAGCATTCATATTTCACCAGTAGATCTCATCTCATCATGCGGCTCATAAATGCTCTTTATTGGCGTTTATGGTTGTATGAAGAACCGGTATCATCCACGCAACCTTTCAAATCCAACAAACGTTCTTTATAGTTGGAAAGCGTTATTTAAAATGTATGAAAAGAACAGGCCCCAGTCAGAATGGTGTTTATTTTAAAGAATCATAACTGATCTGGTATTTTGCTTTATATAATGTGTTGAAAAACTTGCCTGAAACAAGAAATTTAATGATGACATTTAATATGATTTCATCCATTAGAATTTGATTAAATTGTACATTTTACAAGCAACATTGAATATCTCCTTAGTTTTACTATAGACGCTTGCTTTTGTTATGCCAACAGCAAACCAGCTCTGTCATGACATCATTAGTCACAGGGTATTTTAGTTAGGATTTTAACCTGGCAGCAGAATCGAGTATCAACGATTAAATATGGCACATTTAAACCCCCCCCACACTACTTAAAGGCTACCGAGATGACCGGGGATGCTATCAGAGAACTACAACTCCCTGCAGTTTGCAGAAACCTGGAAACCTAATATCTGGAGATGACAGTGAAGTTTCTTCAGTAGAAAACAAATGCATTACATTATGAATAAGACTGAAGGCAAATGTTTTTTTCCTTTGGAATAATTGTGCATTCAAAGTTTAGTCCTTGTGTGTGTGTTGGTTTGTTCTTCTTGTGCTTCTGTGGCTATTTTCATGGTGAGAAAGATTCTGAATGGACTATATCACGTTTTGATAGTTTTTTTATTTTAAACTGTATTTAGCTTAACTCTTCTCGTAGCTTTGTTGAGCCACTGAGATCACATGGACCATTTCATCCATGTCCTTGCAGAACACTGCAGTAGTGTTGCTGTCTATGAAGGGTCTGAGAGCTCTCAGATCTTCATTTATGTTCTGAAGATGAACCAAGGTCTTGCAGGTTTGCATTGTCATATACACGTGAGCTAACCCTTTAAGAAAGAGACTTCATGTTGACTGGCTGTATTGGTGCTTGACGCTTACGATTGTTTGCCTGTAACAATGAGAGAGCGTACCTTCAGATATGAGCCGTAGTATTTGGTGACATAGGGGCTGTCACACTGGCTAAGCACTGTGATCTCCTGCTGAATGTCCTCGATCTCATCTTCCGCCTCCTCCAGGTCTATGATCTTAATGGCCACCACCTCTTTAGTGCGATTGTTGATGCCCTTGTAGACCTCACCGAAAGACCCCTTCCCAATGCGCTCCTGTTTCGTGAAATACTCCTCCGGATCTAGCCGGGAGTTCTGTTGGTGAGAGAAAGACAGCAGAGGAATGATGTGAGACACAATGACAGATCAACTTCAATAATCAGTTACTTACTATAGGATGATCTACTGTACATTTTTCAAAAACCTATTAACTATTTAAGTATATATAATGACACTTTAAATGAAATTAAACAGACATGGAACAAAAACCAGACCTTGCTTTCCAATGAGCTGTATTAAAACTGATTACTCAGTCACAATAAAACGTTAAGACAGCCCCCAATAACTCTAAACAGAGAAATGTCATGCCATGCCAGGCTTAACAAACATGATCGTGATTTGATTGATTATGAGATCACAGCCCTGGATGCAGAAGGACCAGACTCGGCAGCGGATTTACCTGGTTCTGCATGTCGCGGAGGTGCGCCATCCTGACGGCAGGTCGCTGTCGATGAGAGCAGATGTGGCCCTTTCTGCCAAAGGAGGGGTGCTGGAAAGCTCTTCAACGGTTTGCTCTTCCTCCTCCGATCCCCTGTTTAAGCTAGCTAGCTTTTACATACAAAAACACCTCTGCATGTCCTGTTCGTCTGCCGTGTTTTCGGCCTCCAATCCCCTGATGGCGGACCCCGCAGCCTGGCGAGAATCACAGTTAGGTGTCGTGTGACTCCATGTATGAAAGCCTCAGCTCACGAGCTTGTCGCTTTCCGCGTCTAATTGTTTTATATTGATCACCTCACGTTCGGGCGGCTCTTCATTTATTGCTTGAGGGAGAACAAAATAATAGGAGCGACAGCGCATGCGCAGCGTCTGATTCGATGAACTGGGGTTTGTGGGAGCTGTAGTCATACTGGTAAACATGAAATGGAAATTCTACCAATTCGCTTTGCGATGCATTATTGTATCAACTATTCATCTGTGTATGGATTTTGTATTTGTTTGTTTTTACCTGCTAAAAAAAAAACAGCTAAAACCAGCCTGGTCTTAGCCAGTTTAAGCTGGTCAGCAGGCTGGTTTTATGGGGGTTTTGACCACTTCCTTAGCTGGTCAGGCTGGGAGATCAGCTGGAACGTAACTGAAATAACCTGAACGAAACCAGCCTGATCAGCCAAGCCAGGTTAATAAAAGGTTAAGACTAGTCTTAAAAGTTAGTCAGCTAAATTTTTCTGTAAGACTGGTCAGTTTGTTTTTAATTCAGTTACATAAAAATTTAGATTAGTCTAAATTGAATCCAAAAAATAAAACCGATTACTCTAGGCTAACTGCTAGATGGTCAGACTAGCTCTTAAGACACTGTCTTAACATGGAGGCTAAGTTTATGCCTGGGACCTGTTCCATCAAACAAATTTACCAAATAAGCCAGGCTTATGGCAGTTAGTCTGACTTATTTAAAACCAAATTAAGTCAGACTAAGTAAACTAAGCCTGGCTTATTTTCCCCAATCTGTTAAAAACTTAAATGTACGTTACAATACAAAAAAAGTCACATCAAAATTTTAACCGACTTCATAGGTCATGTGACAGAGACAACTACAGGTGAACACAGAGTAACAGTTTAAAAGTTATGGCTTTTCAGATGCAGCTGCAGTCTTGGTGGCAAAAACACAACTGTTAGACCGGGGGCCTGGGGCCTGTTCCATAAACCAAGATTAGAGTATAAGCCAGGCTTATTTCAATTAGTCTGACTTATTTCCAGTTAA
>JAUMHP010000041.1:7865346-7910989 GCA_032361065.1 Enteromius trimaculatus
TTACTGGAGTAATGTTTTATAGGTTGGATCTGTACTTTTACTCAAGTACTTGATTTGTGTACTTCGACCACCTCTGGGTGACACATTTTCAGAATCATAACAGAAATGTATATCCATTAATAGTTTTGTACCAAAATCTTGACCCCAAATTCTGATAGATCTTTCAATATGCGCCATTTTCTCTGCTGCCCTGAGTTTGGCACGATGCTTTTGAAAAACAGCAGATAACCAGGGGTTAGAAGAGGCAGGCCGTGCTGGTCTGGAGGAAAGAGGACAAATGTCGCCTAGAGCAGTGGATTTCAAAAGCCACAATGTATTTTGTATGTCTCTCGAATTGGCCACACCCAATTCAAGTCTTCCAGACTCTACTGATGAGTTGAATCATGTTTTTTAAACAAGGGAGACATACAAAATATTCTGAGGTCTTCTAGAGAAGAGCTTAATGTAGATCATAAACTGTCAGTAGAGGATACTACAGAGGAGAAAGGAAGCGTGGGTTTCGTCTAATAGTAACGGTATAGTGGTCCATAATATTTCATCAAATACTAAAAAGCCCATCCTCCCGCATAAAAATCCACAAACATTTGTTTAGAATGGTGCATTATCTATACACATTCCTCTCCTGAGGCTGAATACTTTTTTAGAAAATTGATGCTTTCTGGCTGTCAAATGTTTTTGTAGAATGTCTGAAGAAACATTCCTTTGTTTGCTGTTTTTCAGGAGGTTACACATTCAATGGGAGATCACACTCACAAATAAGCATGGACGGGAATGTGTCTTTAAGCAGACGAACACTTTCTTCGAAGATTCATCGGTTACAGTGTGCTGGAGCCAAGCTTTCTTGCCGCTCATTTACTCTGTTAATAGCCTGCAGCTTCATGGAATAATGTGTCCAGCTTCTCCAGGAGACAAGTAAGTAACATCTGGATAATATGAAGCATAATACATACTCGTCTGACTAATACTTCTTATGCGCAGGCCAATGTGGTACTCTCTGATTCGCAAGACAACTTTGCAAAGACCAGGACATTTTTCGTTCTTTGGTTCTGACAGGCTTGTGAAGGTGCTGCACTTTGACAAAGGGATCATCATCGGACTCTGGCGGGTATGTTGATATATTTAGCCAGGTTATATTAGAGATGCACAATACAGTATTTCAGTACTATATTGGTTATTGGTCAATATTGCAGTTGTATATGTGTGTGTCTATTAATGCCTTACATTTTATGTATATATTTTTTTTTGGGGTCATTGGTGGTGTTTTCAGGGCAATTGGAAAATTGCCTTCATCATGATCAACTTGCACTTCCACAAACTGATTGAAAGAAGTATTCTCGGCTCAAAATATTGGTACAAAATTCTTAATGGATATTTATTTCTGTTTAATGTTGAATACATGTCACCTTACCGCTAAGTATGTTTGTTCACATCAATAGTCCCTACATGCCTGCAGATGGCAGTGCTGTGAACACTGACTGTAGCCGACATGGATACACTTTGCACATTGTGCTTCACAATCCAGTCCAGCGAATCATGTATCGGCGTTATTCCCCACTGTACACCCGCAGAGGTAAATATTTTTGAACCCGTTTCTGCTTTTATTCCCCTCCGTAATCTGATGTTCAACACACCATGAGCGATGTTTTGATATTTAAATTATACGATGTGAATGATCTTGGCATTACAGTGCCTTCACAAGGGGAATTGGTGCAGTTAATCGCCATTGATTTGACTAATGTCTCCGAGCACGTGCCTTTGGCAAAGATCAGTCTTCCATGGCAAGCAGAAGGATTGCATGGAGAAGTTGAGGTACCTATCATTTATTCCTCATTCTTATGTTCATTAGCCACTTTATTTAAACTTCTCTTCTCATTTCATGACTAGTCAGTGCTGGCGTGCTATTCTTAGCATACTCTCTAGATAGGTTTCACGCTGCATGCGAGTGGGGAACATAAACGAGGCCAAATACTGAAAGTCTGAAGTTAAATGATATGATACCAGTTTATTTTGGTTAGATATGCATGTCCTTGCTTGCATGTCCTAGAACTTGCTTCCTTTATCAAGGAATGATAAAAACAATTACTTACTTGCTCCACGTATCCAGCGGTGCTGCATGATGACTCTGACGGTGCTGGATGAGGCTCAGCGTCCCTTCTGGTGTGTGAGTTCTACTATAAAAATGTACCGTAGAATAAGAGTGCTGGACGTGGATTACGAAGGTGAGCAGTTCATCGTCCTTTACGAGGATGCTGAGGGGAAGGTCAAAATGACCTTTGTGTGGATGGAGGAGTGTCAGCACTACTATTTGGTGCAGTTAGTTACTATGTTCCCAGCTGCCAAAGTGGAAAGGCACTTCAGTGGAGAATGTTGAAACTGTTGCAGGTGCCGAGCTGGTTTATGTATGTAAATGTATGCATGTAACATTTGATACGATTCTGGCATTGCTTTGAGTTGATGATTTTGAAATATTTCTTGAGCTTATATATTTGTTTCTTGTTCATGTAAATCACCTTTTTGGCAATTTGTGAATATAGATGTCTGAAATGTTTTGTCGAGTTTCAGAGGGATTGAGTTTTCTATGCTTTTATGTTTCATTTTTCTGGAAATGCCAAATCACTATATATACAATTTTTTTTTTTTTTTTTTTTTTTTCAGTACCAATTTAAATTTGGTAATTGTTCATATTTTTGGCATTATGTTTCTCACAGTTAGTCAACTTTTCTAAAGCAGAATAAATAACAATGGTTTGAACATCCTGTGTACTGTGTAACTGAACTCGCAATGGTGAAATTATATTAATGATTTATTTCTCGGTAATGTTTTTATAAAGGTCATTCAAGTGCTGGAGTGATGCTTGTCGAAACTTTAAAAAGGACATTGATAAACAGCTGGTTTTGGTTCAATGGGAGGCATAATGTACAATTTCTAATCAGCTGAAATTCTTCTTCATTATACCAGCCGTTATGAGACATCATATATAATAACTCTTCTTTTACATTAGTGTGTAATTCTCGCACTACAAGCATCATCATATGAAACTGCAAAAAATATACAGGTCAACAGTGGCTTCAACAACTTCAGGCTTTGGACTTTCGACACTGCTTTAAAGCGTCTTCCAGAGCTGCAAGAGCCATTGCAGCATTGGCTTTGTTGCAGTTGTATCCCATGAGCCCAATCCGCAATACCTAGAAAACAGGGATCGTTATTCAGTCATATAGTTGAATGCAGTATCTTGTTTTGACGACAAGCTTTTACTCACCATGCCAACAGAGGGCCCTAGACCTCCTGTAAACTCGATTTGGTGATGTTTCATGATGTAAGCCAGCAGTTCTTTCCAGTTATACCCGTCAGGGATGGAAATGGTGGTGACGGAGGGTAATCTCAGATCCTTTGGGAATGGATATGTAGCTTTTAATTGCTTTTCTCTTTTAGGATATATTTTTGTTCTTAGAATTAATGTAATTAAAGTCGCCAACAGTTACCTTGTCCTTGATAAACAGCTTCAAGCCCAGGTCTTCCAAGCCCTTCCAGAAAAACTCTGCAACTTCTCTGTGATGCTTCCATGAGTTCTCAAGACCCTTGAGCAGACATTTTAGAATTATTACATATTAGTCATAAAAAAATCCTGAGCATACGAAGAAACAAATGCTAAACTTTTGAGTGGCGGTGTATGTCATATTAGAGATTTGTAAAACTAACACCCAGTCTTTACAGTTCAAACAAAAATACATGGTTGAAGAAACAAGCAGTAGGTCCTAAGTAGGTGTACTAAGTACACTTTGGCACCAAAAGTTTAATCCTCAAAGAGAATTATCATGACGAGCAAAGTGTTAAATGTTTATTTGGAGTCAATAATGTACACATCTAGCCCTTACCGTTTCAGCAAGGATGGCCAGACTTTCCCTCAGAGCAAAGAAACCAGACACAGGTCCTGTGTGATGGTATCTGAAACACAGTTTAGTTTAATTTACGACGATCCTTAACTCAGTCCTCAACTACAGGGGTACAAAACTCAATTCATAGAGGGCAACAGCCCGGCAGAGTTTAGATTGAGCTCTAAATTAGATCTTAATTTAATGCACTTGATTCAGGTAATTAAGTCCTTCGGGTTTTTATGAAAACTACAGTATGGTGAGGCAGCTGATAGGTACCGGTGGGCCAAGTGGACTGCAGCCCTGGTGGTTGCCTAGGCAAAAACTTGGGTATGGGAGGAGTTCGGTGAGGCCCTGAAGGACTATCGGTCGACCTCAAAGAGGTTCTGGCAAACTGTCCGGCGCCTCAGGAGGGGGAAGCAGTGCCCTGCCAACACTGTATACAGTGGGGGTGGGAATCTGCTGACTTCAACTGGGGATATTGTCGGGTGGTGGAATGAATACTTTGAGGATCTCCTCAATCCCACTGAGGCGTCTTCCGTTGAGGAAGCAGAGGCCGGGGGCCAAGGGGTGGACTCGACCATTACCCGGATGCCTCCCTGGGGAGGTGTTCCAGGCATGTCCCACCAGGAGGAGGCCTAGGACACGCTGGAGGTACTATGTCTCTCGGTTGGCCTGGGAACGCCTCGGTGTTCCCACTGAAGAGCTTGAGGAAGTGTCTGGGGAGAGGGAAGTCTAGGCATCCCTGCTTGGACTGCTGCCCCCGCAATCCGGTCCCAGATAAGCGGAAGAAGGTGGATTGATGGATGGAGTATGGTAAGTGTGCTGGAAATAAACTTTTTATGACTGTGGTCTGTCTGGAGCCTGTACCATGAAGCTGCTTTAATTGGCTAGCCAGGTATGTTTTAGTTTAGTGTGCAATGATCCTGGGTTTTAGGTACCATGAAAGTGTCTTGGTTTTAGCTGTGTTCATTGCTATAGTAACTTGCACTGAACAGCTAAGCTGCTCCGGGCCAGGTTATTTTCTGGTTTACAGATCTCAAAATAAAATTTGACCAATCAGCTTTAAGCAAAGTGACATACAGCTGCAAGTATAGGTCTCTGCAGCAACTGTAATGGGAGTTACCAAATTGGGCCATTTTAAAACCATGTTCCTGATTGGCTGACGTCAAAGGGAGGGTAGGTTTAGGGGTAGGCTTAAGTCAGGGGTATCATTTTAATTGCATGGTTGAGAAATGCAATTAAGCCACTGCAACAGTTTCTCTTGAAATTTGACCAATCATCTTAAAGCATAGTGACACACAGCTGATGCTATAAAGCCACTCCCCCGGTTTCTCATACACTGAAGTGAATCACAGTTTCAAGGCATGGGATTGGCTGCTCATCACTGATGTCACGCTTTCATTTGCACCGCTTCATTAACTCAGGATCAAGCCTTAGTTGACACAGAAAGTTGATGATCAGCTTCAAGTTACCAACAAAACTGGATTGGACTGCATGATTTGGTTTTGTCAACTCAAACTAATCCTGTAACCTTCAGCCACCTTCATAATACAGGCCCCAGGAACCAAGTTTTGTAACCATGCTCTGCTAGGTCACACAAGAACAGCAGTTTGTATTTACAGTACTCACATTCTTTCTGGCTTGCCGTCATTGCCCCAGTAATTGGACAAGTGCGTCATATCAAGGAGGTAGGATACTGGCTTTGTTTTCCTGTTAAACATCTTGTGGCTAGAAGATGAGAATAATTGATAGCATTAGTAGATTTCCCATTATGCAAGCACATA
This sequence comes from Enteromius trimaculatus, assembly GCA_032361065.1. NCBI lineage: Eukaryota > Metazoa > Chordata > Actinopteri > Cypriniformes > Cyprinidae > Enteromius > Enteromius trimaculatus. The sequence goes on from JAUMHP010000041.1 coordinate 7,871,006, forward strand.
CTCATATTTATTCACAAATATTTCTTCTCACCATGCTCTTTCACTGAATGAAATTGGTGCTGTGCCGGGTGGAGCATTCAAGGCTTTTTGGGAACCAGTGTAGAGAATATCAATATCTATGAAGGAAAAGGATTTAAATGGTAGAATTCAATCCACAAGCGTTCAATCCACTGAGATTTGGTAAAATGGTAAAATCTTGGCTAATGACAAACTTCATATTTATGTAATTTCATATTTCATCTCAACTGAACATTTTGATCCACTCACTTTGTTGGTCCATTAAAAGCGGTGCAGCTCCCAGTGATGCCACGGAGTCCACTAAGAGCAAACAGTTGTATCTGTAGAAAAATATGTAATGTAAAATACTAGTAATACTGTATTTAAACCTTTTATTTGCCTTTACATTATCTTTCTTAAATTTGACATTTATTTATTATTAACAAATAATTAATTATAAGAAGTGTAACTTTACAGCATGCATTGTTCAGAAATTCTTGCATGTCAAAAAAGACTTTACAAAAAAGCACCATACGAATCGCATAATAACTTCTGCAACAGTGATTGTAGAATATTCTTACTTGTGACAAATATCACCAACGCCATCCATTGGGTGCACCAGACCAGCTGATGACTCTCCGTGAGTGAGAAAGAAGAGAACTGGTTTATGTTTAGCCAGAGCCTGCAGAATGTGAAATGGATTATAGAGCAGGGTTTACTTTACTAGTCATACTAACTTACAGTGACATATGGAATATGTGTATCACACAATAGTATAGTTCTCATGTAGTTTCACCTGCTCAATTTCTGCATTTGTAAAATGTCCTCCAGGCGTTTTAGCTAAGGTGTGAACTTTTGCACCTGAGAAAACAGAAAGATGTTAAGAGTAAGCATGCTCTCATACTCTCTAAAAACAACGGTGCATTTCTAGAGAATGCAGGTGAGCTGGCATTATTTTTATTATTAGTTTCATACCTGTTCGCTCAGCAATTTCTGCCACTCGTTCTCCCCAGATTCCATTGATGGCAACGAGAACGCTTTCACCAGGCTCCACAATGTTGAAGATTGCACACTCCATCGCTGTGTGTCCAGAGCCACTCATGGCCAGTGTCATGTTGTTATTGGTCTGAAAAGCGTACTGGATTCCTTTTTTGATATCATTCATAATCTACGACAAAATATGTGATATCCAAGTTTACATTTATTTCTATATTGCTGAATACCTAACCTTCACCAAATATAGCTATATAGTATGCATGATTTTTTTTTTTCAATTTTATTGTCTTGTAGCTTTTTGCTGGGTTATCTTTATAAGCATTTTGATCATTACATAATTACTATTACTGCTATTGTTATAAAAACTTTTTTTAACAACATGTTTTCAGCTAGATATTCTTAGAAAGTTATTCGATCTATATTAAAGTTGCACAATGCATTTGTGCGTAGAAATGTAGCGTGAGATTTACCCCAAACATTTCCGAGTGCATGTGACCTATTATAGGTCTCCCCCCTGCTGCTAAAACGCGTGGCGGCACGTTGGAGGGTCCTGGTCCAAACAGGTACCGGAATGGGGCCTCGAGCGGCCGGAGCATGCACGCTGGCGGCGGGATAGTGACTGAAGACATCTCGCGGTGGACGCCGTGTTTGGTGGACCGCGCGCTTTCCAAAGGTACCTGCTGCGTCAAGCGCGCACACCGGGATAGGATGCTCCTCGGCATCATGTTTCCTCTCTTGGCTGTTCGTTAGAAAGACAAAACTTAGCGTTTGTCCAACATTTTAAAGAAACGGATCTTTGACCCCTGTAACACAGAGCAACATGCGTCATTGGTTTTGGCACAAAATGCCCCCGCCCTTCAACTTCCAAACAAGGTAGGTCTATAACGGTCCAGAGGTGGACATGAGAGATGTTATTAACAGGATAACAAAATAGAAAAGGGTGGTTGCCTAAAGATAGAAAGCAAGGGTGTTCTGTAGCCTATTATTATGTTAGGGCTGTATGTTTGTTTTTTGTTTTCTCGTCATTTCGTTTTAAAATCAATGTTGGAATCCTTAGTTTCCTGACCCCTCACAACATACTCACTCAAGAGCACACGTGTTTATCTGAACTTTTTCACAGAGTTGAACTGCCCCCTTAGTCAAGGGATTTAAACAGGCTGTGGTTTGTAATATTCAATATTATTAGAATTGGAGATGCTTTAAATAAGTTTCATAGCCTAATAAGTTATCTTAAAAACTCTATGGTAATATCTGCCCTCATCAGTTAGCCTAAAAAGAAAAATCTAGAAACACATAAGGACTGCATTTAAAAAAAAAAAAAAAAAAAAAAAACAATAACAAAAAGAAATAAACAGACAAAGGGTGAATTTTGTTTACATCCTGGTGAGGTGCTCTATTGAGTCATTCATTCTCCACTTGTTTACCAGTTCAGAGAAGGAGTGTACCTTTCTCAATACAGATGATTGGCTGATGTGAAGAAGCGAGTGCATAGACACACACACACACAAACATTGATAACACCTCCTCACATGTCATTTGTCCCTGGTATGGTCAGTGCAGTACCATGGTATGATTTATGAGCATGTTAGTGTAGGCATGACTACTGCACACATTATTTTTAAAATGATTATATTTCACTCAAATACTTCCAAGAAATGATATTTTAAGGTCATTGGATTCTTATAACAGCTAACTCATTTAACTACTTTCTTAAGAAAGTCTGTATCTGGTATTAAGTTAGAATTTTGGTGTAATTTGTTTGAATTGCATCCAAAATTGAAATATGCTGAATTCAGGCCGTCCAAGGTTTAGATGAAATAGTTTCTTTATCAGAGCAGATTTTGTAGAACTTTAGCATTACATCACTAATGGATTCTCTGCAGTGAATGGGTGAGTCCAAACAACTGATAAAAACATTACAATAATCCACAAGAAATCCACATCAATTAATGCAAAAAGCTGACTGAAAGCTGAAAGAGACTTTAAGGATATTAACTCTAAACTGTCACTTCTGTCCTCTATCCATAGTAACACTTTCTCCAGTAAGAAAAGAAAAGGTCTGACCAAAAAAATACCAATTTTGGAAGTGAACTCGTATTTCAGGTGGAAGCAATGTTTAAACTATGTATTAATTATGGACTTGTTTCTTACAAACACGCAGATTTTCATTTCAAAAGTCAGCAATTGATGCACTGGAGTTGAGGGGTTTACGTATTCAATGGTATACAAGTGCAATATTTAATTATTGGGATGTTTTTATCAGCTGTTCTGACGGCACCCATTCACTGCAGAGGATCCATTGGTAAGCAAGTGTATAATGCCAAAATTTCCTAATTTGTTCCCTTGAAGAACCAAACTTTTTGGATGGCCTAGGGTACTTTCTTAAAAAAGGCAAAAAGTAGTGGATAAACTATTGCTATTTTAAATCTCAGCAAGTTTAATAAGTCTTACCATATGTATTTTTATAACTATGTACAAACAAAGTTTTGGACATAATAGATTGTACTGTTCTTATTCAGTGAAAGAAATGCTTAGTCAGTACAAAAGTACCTGATCAGAACATAGTGATTCTCTAAAAACACACTAGTTGTGTGTCATAGGAAGCAGATGCTGATGTCAGAGCAGGGACTTTGACCAGAGCACTGGTCCCCATCACTTATCCTGCAGTAAATAATTAGTCTGCACAGTAAATAAGTGGAAATGCAATGTTTACCTATGTGTGCCCTTTGCACTGTGGTGGGGCCGAACACCCACTTCACAGGCCAGAGTAAGAGACAGAAGCGGTGCTTTTGTGAAAGACAGGACATGTACTCTGGTGTAATGCCAATGAAGCAATGGAGATGTTCAGGGAGACATGGGTGACCCTGAACCTATTAAACTACAATGTGTTTGTCAGGTACCATTTAAATTGACGACCGTGTGTAATGTAATGAGCAGCTGCCCAGTAGATGGGGCTGTTCTGCTAAGTCAATTTTTCATTATTATTAGGTTATTAGTCTACAATTCAGTTTTGTCACTTAAACCCAATGTGCAGGATATACCACAAAGGAGCTGAATGGACCCCCTTTGTCATAAATACTTGTTTCAGTCTTCCCTTTTCTCCCCATTTGACACTTTTCCTACAGTCAACATTCTTTTTTACGGATATGAGTAAAATAGACATGCATGTACAAAATATTGTTCGTACTGTTTAAGAGTTGGTAAATGATTAATGATTCTGAAAGAAGTCACCAAGGCTACATTTATTTAAAAATACAGTAAAAATATTACTAATATTTAAAATATCCTTTTCTATTTTACTTTATTTTAAAATGTAATGTATTCCAGTCTTGTCAGATCAAAAGTTGAAAATAAGTACATTTATTTGAAATTAATTAGAATAAAATGTTTTCAAATTGTTGATATTTTTACCATCACTTTTGACCAATTTAATACTTTTTTTTTTTTAAAGATTAATTTCTTTGAAAAAATAAATAAATAAAACTAACCCCAACTTTTAAGCTGTATTGTAGTTTAGTTTTTTTTTTTTTTTTTTTGTCTTTTTCTTTAAGTGAACCTGACTTGTTTGTCTCCTTGCATAAGCTTAGCTGGCATCCTCGGCCTTCATAATGAGTCCATTGAGAGGATCTGTGCTGTGCATTCTGAGACACAAACCTTAGAATTAGAATTTCAAATGAGCTCTTTGTGCTTTTAACACCGTGGTTTGTTTTCTTGGACACAGAAGCAAATCCATGAACCGTGGTCTTTTTAAAGAGTGTGATGCTGTTATCATTGTGTGTTTCTCCCCTCTCTCTCTCTCTCTCTCTCTCTCTCTCCCTCCCACTCCCTGTGCTGCTTCCATGCCGCTAGCTCCCACACTGATGATGTCATCAGCGACTCACGGCTGATCAGCATCCTTGGCTCCACCATAAGAGCCATTTTGTGTTAGGCTGAAGAAACACTGTCTCTCAGCGCATCCCCACATCTATTAACTCCTCCCTCGGCTTCCTGACGCACCACTGCGTACCAGGCCCTGCAAAACCAGACTCCCTCAGTCTGATGCTCTTGCCAGGGGGGGGCTCCACCTGCATTGATGGTGCGGAGCTAGGGAGAGGCTGAGAGCCTATAGGAAAAAATAAAACAACTGGGTGAGAAAGAAGACGGTGGATGGAAGCAGACTTGATGGAATAAACCACTGCTGTCCGCAATCTCAACAGGATATTGCCATCAGGAATCAGGTATGTGAGATCTTGATTGTTGTTCGTGTGTTTTGAAACCATTGTTTTTCATGTCTCGCTTATGAGAATGGAGGGTGGTGCACCGTGCCACTGTTGTCCTGTCCGGAAAGCCTCACAGAGGCTGTTGAAATACAAACGAGTAAGAAAAAAATGGAAAAGATCTTAAAGAAGAACTTATTCTTTTTAAAAAGAAAAAACTGTCTACACAAAAAAGATACAATTAGAATTATTTGAAAATTGATCTTGTAATAAGATGCTACTTTAGGAGTTATATACTATAAAACTGTTTATTAGTAGTAGTAGTAATGGATATCCATAGACATTTAATGTAAAAGTGCCTTATTCTGTCTTATTTACATGCATTGACAGTCTTCAGGCTGAAGGATGCTGTTTATGTTGGCAGGGTGAGGCCATCTCACAAAATCTAGGCCTTTTTCATAATTCAGTTTCCAGTTTCAGAGGCCAGGCAGATTCAAATGATGATTACAGAATGAAAAGCGTCATCTGTGAATAGCCTATACATAGCATTTTTGTAGTTAAATAGATGCGTTACTGGAGGTGATTACAGTGCGCACTATTATTTAAGGATCAGATAACGATTCGCTTATTTAATATCGCACGTAATTAAATTCTGCATATTTGCTTGTATTCAGCTCTGAACTAAAGATTCTGACAAAATATTGCCATAGTAACAGACGCGTCACACTTCTTCTACACCCCAAGTGTACCGCGACGCGAGACGTTCTGAATTCGCGGTTATATACAATGTAACTCGATGATGACGATGATATAAATGCGTAGATTTTGTTGATTAACGTTATATTGGGAGCGTTCCCGCGTGTCGAGATGCTGGCAGTGTGTATTGGGTGTAGCTGCCGCATCCCAGGATCTGCGCAGAGGCAGCTCTAAATATAAATAGTTGGTATATATATGTATTAATCTTGTTTTGTAGCTATAGCTGATTTGCTTCTAAACCGTTGAAACACTTTCCTTGCGTTTGTTTTGCCGGCTGAGCTACAGCTGACGCAAATGCGCGTCCATCACAGCTGATTCATGACTGTAGAGGCTGACGAGCAGGGCAGCCATTTTCAGGAGACTGAGGGCTGTATGTGATAAATAACATTTGCTCAATGCGCCGGTTTGTGTACATACGTAACTGTGTTATGTTTTGTTTTTTTTTTTTGCTCGTAGTTTGACATTAGCCCAGTCTTTATCTGGAAAGATATCGTGCAATGTTGGCCAAATTCATCCAGATAGCCTATGTTTATTTTTAATTCGGAATATTATGGCCATATTAAGTTGCTAATAAAAATGAGGGGGAAAATAATCAAAGTGTAACCTTAAATGAACTGGAGAAATTTCCATATTAGTTGTTGCATAGCCTATATATGTTTCTATGTCTATGTTTCTGGGTCTATTTTCCTATGTATTTCTAAAACATTTGTGTTCCTTGTAGCACCCGAAATGAATGAATTGATTCTTTTTAGAAAAGAAGAAATCAGGACTGTTTTTCATCTGTTTTCTAACCCATCATCATGATTAAAAACATTATTTACAGAATTAATGAATTTACATTTAACTTGACCCAGTTATATTTTTTACAGTCTTTAAACTGTTTAACTCTATCCATGTTAGGACAGTTATTAGGTTATGGTGAATGTCATAGTCTTCTGTACAAAGTTATTAAAAATACATATCACTCAGGGTTTCTTTTTAAGATGTTTTATAGAGTGCAGGTCATTGTAACAGACCATATGCAATTCCCATATTTATAAACAATCACAATGTGATGTAATCAAACATGTATTTTTATATAATGAAACATTAACTATTACAAGTATTATAAAGTATCTCAAGGGCGAGGAGAATATAAATTTACTTATTAATTAATTAATTAAATAATACTGCTTTGTGGAAATCGGCGTTCTAAATTAAGTAAATGTAGTTTATAAAACCAAGTGCGCGCAGGTAATCATAACCAATCTCCACTCTCTCCAATCTTCCACTTATCTCATCTCCCTATCAAATCTTTAGCCTCGCCCTATAAATAACCAAATCTCCTTCCATCCGTATCTCAATCTTAGTATCCCGCCTCCTCCCCAGCTTCTCCTTACTTCACCAGGGTTCCACTCAGGGTTAGGAGCTGGCAGTCCGCCTCTTCTTCTCCCTCCTTTTCTCCTTTTTTCTCCCTGGGCAGCACGCCAAACAAGCTTTGTTTACCTTAATAAATAACCGGTGTTCTGCCATTTTCTGCTACCTTTTCAGATTTTGCTACCTCCTATGGAAAAAATAGGTAGTAGAATTTGATATCAGAAAATGTTACCTGTTAAATTATGTTTTATTAATGTCTACACCTCAAACAACCCTAAGCCTATACTGTTAATGCAAATATAGTGATGAATACAATATTGATGTGCGCGTGCGCAGTGATCCCAGGTAGGAAAATCTGACGGGTAGAAGAAAATGTCAGAACACCTGCAAGTACGTACTTGCAAGTACTCGTAAAGTATATTATGAAGAAGAAAAATCTGTATTTTGTGGCATAATATTGATGGTTCTAGTATTTTTCAACGGTTTCGGATGTTGTGCCTGGTTTTGGATTGGATTTCAGAGCTTTTGGTATCATGACATAAGGAATCTATAATATGAGTAGCATTAGTGTTCACAGAAGCACATCACTCTTTTCATTACAAGATCATTCTTTTGTTTTGAGATTGTCATGGTGCACAGATTTGTACAGTACAGTTTTAATTTGCAGTTTTAAAAATTTGTAGTCTCATAGATATCAGATATTTAGAATATTAGAAGCATTGCCACCTGCTTTCCTCGAATAGGCCTGAATTTTGCTGACCGACTGAGGCTGCTGCTGGATTCTGATTTGAACAAGCAGTTTGTTTGTTCTTTTAATAAATCTGCACACGTGAATCCTACACCTGTTTCTACACCTTTTTAGAGGTTATGAGTTTACATAGCCATATCTGGTGTACAGTAATCTACCGAATGTGATGAAAGTCCTGATGCGTCATGTTCTGGATCTCAGAGAGCTCCATTACCTAAATTAGATTATCAATGGCGTAACTTAGCCAGTACAATATCCCTTGAACAGATTTATGGGGGTTTTCTTTAATTATCTCTTTTAAAGTGAATTACTGAAGTAGTAAATTTAAAGAATAAGCCTTAACACATTTCTAGCCTTGTTTTGCAGAAGAAGTGCTAATTGTTGCCGAATCATCATACAGCCTTCTTCACTGTTGAATCTATTGAAGTGAAATTCAAATTGAGATTCAACATGTACAGTAGCATGTCAGTATTTCTCTCTACAGGTGGCAGGTGGCCTCTGATTCCTGGCTGGGCTCCGTCCCATCTGATCCTGTACAGTAGCAGAGTCCCAGCCCTCAGACACCATGGCAGGAGCCTCGGTGAAAGTAGCCGTGAGGGTCCGTCCCTTCAATTCACGAGAGATGGGAAAAGAGAGCAAGTGTATCATCCAGATGTCAGGCAACACAACCAGTAAGTGCTCTTTCAAAACACACATTTCCACTTGCTGTCAGTGGTTATTTGAATTAAGAGGTGATTGTCACTGTGCTGTAGGAATTATTTATGACTGTAATGAAATATTTATTCCCATGGTCTCTCATCAGCACCCCCAGGAGAGAGAATATTTTGTTTGAAAATGTCAAAGAGGTCATCCTTTAGTTTTGAGAAAAGGCTTTTTAATTGATTAGGTGTGCAGCCTGTCGTCATCTGACTACTACATTTGTTGACTTCAGATTTACTGTACATTGAAGTCAAACTATAAAATGATGTGCAATGTTTTGCAATAATCCGTCGAAACCAAAATATGAGCATTAGTTTTCATCACAAGTTTTCCAAATTTCGCTGTAAGAGATCATCTGACAACAGGGTCACTGTTGTGCAAGAAAAAAAGCAATATTATCTCATTATCAGAATTTTGTTTAATAGATATTGAGTATATTTATCACTTTTCATTTCATGTGCCGTTAGCAAAAGTTTTGGACATGTTCAGAAACAAAGTCCATTTGATGTCAAAAATTCTGTGGCATTTCAAGCCCCCATTTCTTGTGCTGCTCCAAAAACTGTAAACTGCCCCGTTGTTCTGCCTACAGAGTCAGCTGATGCAGTGTGAGGTCAGACACACTGCATGGCTTTGTGCTGCTGAGAGGATGCTGGGAGGTTCATGACCTCATTCCTAGAATGAACCCAAGGGAAAGCATGATTCACGCTTCCTTAGGCTCATCTGTCCTGAAACGTGCCTACATATGCGTGCCTATATTAACAGTGCAGAAAATGCTGTTTGATGACTATATAGAGATGATATTTTTGTCTTTTTTTGAACATGGCTTTTGGGAATAAATACATATATGTCTTCATTTAATATATTAATGGTGTATACAGTATGGTAGATAGTTTATGATTGTAATTAAATATAATTAATTGTTTTTTTTTTTGTCTCTAATGCTCACCAAAACTGCATTTATTTGATGAAAAACAGCAATATTGTGAAATATTTTTAGAATTTAGCTGAGCTGTTTTCTATTTTAGTATATTTTTCATAGTAAATTTAATCATTTCAGTATGGCCTTGCTGAATAAAAGCATACGTTTCTTTAAATAAAAGTCTTATTAAACACAAAGTTTTGAATGATATACTGTAATACATGAATAGTGCAGTTCCTCTGTTCTCATCCTGAGGTTTTTAATATCATTTCTTGCCGTGAATGGGTTCAGGTCTGAATTTTAAATTAAATAATGAGACTGGAAATATAGGTTGTTGTTGTTGTTTTCTTCATTAGATTGTAGATTGATTCTTATAGACATGTTTTCTTTGCTTTCTAGCAATTATAAACCCAAAACAGCCAAAGGAGAGCAAGAGCTTCAACTTTGACTATTCGTATTGGTCACATACAACGGTGAGTTTCTCGATATTAACTGCCTCTTATGCAACTCACTGCTGCTATTTTTAATTCTTCTGTGATCGTGACGGCTCTTATTGAGACATTTATGATGATTTCCTTTGGTGCTTTGTGCATTTCTGTCTTTAACAGCCAGAAGATGTGAACTACGCATGCCAAAAGCAGGTTTATAAAGACATAGGGGAGGAAATGCTTCTGCACGCTTTTGAGGGATACAACGTTTGTATCTTTGCCTATGGGCAAACTGGGGCCGGAAAGTCATATACCATGATGGGCAAGCAAGAGAAAGACCAAGAAGGCATCATCCCATTGGTAGTACACTATAATACCTTTTACTAGCTTAATCTAGCTTGAGACATAATCGCTGTCTTAGATATTGTAGGAAATACTGTAGATGATTAGATGCTGCCAGGTTTGAGGTACCACATCTTTAATGCTGAATCTGTCTGTGACAGCTGTGTGAGGACCTGTTTACCAAGATCAGTGACAATAATGACAACAGCATGTCATACTCGGTTGAGGTAAGAGCAGTTTGTGCATCATAAATTGCATTCTTACCAAAAAATCAGTATATCAGTATTTAGGTTAAATTGTTTTTTTCAGGTCAGTTACATGGAAATCTACTGTGAGCGCGTGCGGGACCTTTTGAACCCAAAGAACAAGGGGAATCTGCGTGTGCGAGAGCATCCTCTGATGGGACCGTACGTGGAGGACCTATCAAAACTGGCCGTTACTTCCTACAATGACATACAGGACCTGATGGACTCTGGTAACAAAGCAAGGTGAAACACGTTTATGAATGCATATGAGGTTAGCCTCTTGAATTACACTGCCATTCAACAGTTTGGGGTTGATAAGTTTTTTAAAGTGTTTTAGAGAGTCTCTTATGCTTTATTTGACCATAAATAGAATAAAAACAGTAATATTGAGAAATACTATTATTACAATATAAAATAAGTACACTGCAAAAAACTCTGCAAAATATCTAAAAATTCTCATATCAAGAAGGATTTTCTAGAAAAGAAACAATTACTGTCTTGTTTTCAGAAAAAAACTGTTAAAATTAAGTGAGTTTTTACTTGAAACAAGCAAAATAATCTTGTTTTCTGTTTGAAATAAGAATATTTTGCTTACCCCATTGGCAGATTATTTTCAAGTTACTTACTTTTAGCTTGTTTTTTCTAAAAAAAAATTCTAGTCTTAGAAAGCATGTTTTACAATGTATTTTAACATATTTATAAATATTCTAACATTAATATTATATTCTGAATAAAAAAATGTTACTGACCCCAGACTTCAAATCATTCACCATTGCATCGCTTTCCTGTTATCAGGACTGTGGCGGCCACTAACATGAATGAGACCAGCAGCCGCTCCCATGCTGTGTTCAACATCATCTTCACACAGAAACGACATGATTGCGACACAGAAAACACGTCTGAAAAGGTAACGCTTTCTCTCCTGCAGCCAGACCTCCACATTTGGCATTGTTTAGTATTGTACTAGATAAAAAAAGTGACCGCATCTTCAGAAATAGACTACAATGCAAAAGTAGGTGAGACTCTCTGCAGTTCAAACATCACTGATGGATGCTGGCAGTTTGACAGTTGCTGAGGTTGCTGGTATGTGCATTAGAGGGCTTTACAGTTCTTAGACACAACATTTCCATTTGCAAACAGGTCAGCAAAATCAGCTTGGTAGACCTGGCAGGGAGTGAGAGGGCTGATTCTACAGGAGCTAAAGGCACTAGACTCAAGGTGGGTCACTCTGAGTTCAACAGAGTTACATGACAATTTGTCATTTCAGTTCAGTGCATCATAGAAATGTGCGTTCTTTGTACCTTTTCTAGGAAGGAGCCAATATCAACAAATCTTTAACAACACTAGGCAAAGTTATCTCTGCGCTGGCTGAAGTGGTAAGCGTTCTTTAAATTAAATAAAAATATATTTAAATAAAAATAGGTAAATAATAAAAAAATTAAAACAAAATCTTAATAAATTGTATTGATTTATAGGACTCTGCACCAAACAAGGTAAGGATCCATTTAATTGTTCTATAATTATTTATATTAAATTTTATAATTGACACAGCTTCTCTTCTTCCTACAGAACAAGAAGAAGAAGAAAGTTGAGAGCTTTATTCCATACAGAGATTCAGTTTTGACATGGCTGCTGAGGGAAAACCTCGGTATGAGGTTTTATGAACCATGCACATACCTTCTTCTCCATCACAAAAAATATTGCATATTACAGTCACTGTGGTCAGTTCAACTGTGGGATAGTGCCAAAAGATTGAAAAGATTCCTGAAGGTCACAGTGTTTTTCATTCATTAGGAGGAAACTCACGCACAGCTATGGTAGCAGCTCTGAGCCCTGCTGATATTAACTATGATGAGACGCTCAGCACGCTCAGGTAAGAACCACCACTCTACATTAGAGTAATAACCTAGTGTCATGTAACAATGAAAATGGTATATTGGTATCCTAAATGTATAGTAAAAAGGAAAATTCTGTCATTAATTACTCAACCTAATGTCGGCCCAAACCAGACCATCACTCATCCTCAAAACATAAATTAAGATGTTTTTGATGAAATCCAAGACAGCAACGCAACTACTGTGTTCAAGACCCAGAAAGGAAGTAAAGACATTGTTAAAATAGTCCATGTGACATCAATGGTTTAATCTTAATTTTATGAAGCTACAAGAATACTTTTTGTGTCCAAAAAACAAAAATAATTACTTTACTCAACAATTTTGTCTCTTCTGTATCAGTCTACAACACGGTTTAACAAAGGTATTGTTGTTGTTATTTTTCTTTTCTTTGCACACAAAAAGTATTCTAGTTGCTTTAAAATATTATTGAACCACTGATGTCACATGGACTATTTCAACAACATCCTTACTGTCCTTCTGGGCCTTAAACGTGTCAGTTCCATTGCTTCCATTACTAAGACTTCAACCTCAGCAGGTGATGTTCTGAGTGCTGAGCTATTTGGGACATTCTGGAACTAGTATGAATAGTTAATAGCAATATCAATGTCACAGGTATGCTGACCGAGCCAAGCAGATCCGCTGCAACGCCGTCATCAACGAAGACCCCAACAACCGCCTAGTGCGTGAGCTAAAGGAAGAGGTGGCACGTCTGAAGGATCTGCTCTGTGCTCAGGGTCTTGGAGACATCATCGAGAGTGAGTCACCTGTGATGCATTTCAAACTGAGGAGCTACAATGTTTCACTCTGCTTAAAAATTAGATTTCCTCTCAGATTCAAATGCTGTGAAGAGACTTATCCTATGAGTAAAGCAAACATTCTCTACACTGATATTATCAGAAACCAGTGGGTCAAACAGCTTGTCTTCTCTCTGTTTTTCTCAGCATATCGGGCACAGGCTCCTGGAATATCTGCTCTCAAATGTGTGTATTTTGGCACCTTAAACGCTTCAAAGCTTATGATAACCCAGGGGTCGGCAACTGTTGTTTTTTAAAATGTATTTACAGTATATTACAGATCTATTCATAGCAGCTTTATATTGATAATAAAACCTTATTGATTTTAAAAACAAACAAAAAAGCAGTGCCAAAGTGTGTCACCAATGCAGCACTGTGAACAGGATTTATTTAGGATTGCGTGGATCAGTTTTTGGTTTGATACATCATGATTTGTCCTATATTTTTGCGTAGATGGTGAGAATTGAATAACCTTTCATTGGAATAATTCCTGTCACATATCAAATTTTTAAGCCTATTTTTACTCATATTTGCTTGCTGACATATTAAAATAAACAGTTAAAGAATACTACATTCCTTTAATAATCATACAGTAATTACTTTGTCCTTTTTTGTGTGTGTGCCAGTGTGGACCCTTTCTAATGTTGCCGACCCCTGTGACGGCTAAATTAGGAATCTCTGGACCACCAAAGTCAATGTTGTCCAGGTTCAACTAAAACCAATTAGTCTGAGAGGCAACACTATTATTGGACTCTGTTGCTTTGATGGTCCAAAGCTGCTCTAGAGGTTTTGCCTCAATGTAAAGCACAGGCATGTTGTCATCTATGAGGTCTGTGGAGTCACGGATCAGTGTCACATTGATTGTTCGGTTCATCTCCATGCTCATTATCTCAAGCATGGTCCAATGAATTTGAGGCATGAGGAAAAATCCATTAATAATTAAAACATTTTGATAATCTAATTTGCTTGAAAAATAAAAACACACAACAGCGTCCTCAAATTGATGCCGTTTTCCCTGCGCCCTGCAGCTTTATAACCTTTTTAATTAGCTTTATCAGCTTTGTTTGACACGTTCTACTCTTCCTCCTTCCCCTTCTTTTCTTTTTCCATGGTTTTCCTTTTCTCTTACCAAATATTATCCTTTGACTCTCCAACCTGTCGTCCCCATGTGTTGCCCAGACTTATCCAATTACAAGACTAATCTCAATAGCATCCAGGCTGTCAATCAAAGGGGTGATTTCTCCACAGTGACCAATGCCATGACAGGGATGAGCCCCTCGCCCTCTCTCTCTGCCCTGTCCAGCCGAGCTGGCTCCATCAGCAGCCTGCATGACCGGATCATGTTCAGCCCGGGAAGTGAGGAAGCCATTGAGAGGCTGAAGGTGAGAGAGAGGACGATGGGATGGATGGTTTGATAAATTAATAAGGACCAGTGCTGATCGTTTTAATGTCAACCTCTTTTCCAATTAGGAAACTGAGAAGATTATCGCAGAACTCAATGAAACTTGGGAAGAGAAGCTTCGTCGCACTGAAGCCATTAGAATGGAAAGGTTGGAGACCCCTGAGAGGGCTTTTATCTTGAAATGTGTCTGAAATTTAAGTTGTGTACTTCATTTGTTAAATAAAAAAATTATGTATTCTCTAGGGAGGCGCTTTTGGCTGAAATGGGTGTGGCGATGAGGGAAGATGGAGGAACCGTTGGAGTCTTTTCACCAAAGAAGGTTAGGAGATCAAACATTTTTTCTAAAAGTAAACTAGTGAAGTCATATGCTTCAATAAACACTTCTTTATCATTTGACTGTTTCAGACACCTCACCTGGTGAACCTCAATGAAGATCCACTGATGTCCGAATGCTTGTTGTACTACATTAAAGATGGAATCACCAAGTAAGAATATTGATTATCTTGATAATGAGGGTCGATTACCATCATAATGGAATTTTCAACACTTGTTTTGTATTTTTTTGTATCTCTATCTGTTTCCCTTCATTCTGACAAACAGCCTTCATATATTCCTGCAGGGTCGGCCGCGAGGATGCCAGCAGTCGGCAGGACATTGTCCTGAGCGGTCACTTCATTAAAGATGAACACTGCATCTTCACAAGTACCACAAATGCGTTGGGAGAGGGTACGGTGATTCTGGAGCCTTGTGAGGAAGCAGAGATGTACGTAAATGGGAAGAGAGTGACAGAGCCCACTATTCTCAGATCTGGTAAGTCTTCAGTTTCCAGGCTGAAAAAAGCCTTTTTATGGTGCCTGTAAGATGTTTTGACCCTGTCTGATATCTATCTCAGGTAATCGTATAATTATGGGCAAGAGTCACGTGTTTCGCTTCAATGACCCTGAGCAAGCACGGCAAGAGAGGGAGAGGACCCCATGTGCAGACACACCTGTCGAGCCAGTGGACTGGGCCTTTGCCCAAAGAGAACTACTGGAAAAACAAGGCATTGATATGAAACAAGAGATGGAGCAGAGGTACAGTAGCACTTCTGTCAATAGCCCTCTTGTGGTCCTAAACAAGCTCAAATTTAGATCTAGATAAGGTGAGGGTGGTGGAGGGTTTTACAAAACTTTATTATCTAGGTTTTGCGCTTTCATTCTTGCATCATTTACAGGTTACAGGAGCTGGAGGACCAGTATCGCAAGGAGAGAGAAGAAGCAAGTAACCTTCTGGAACAGCAGAGACTGGTAAGCAATTTTAGATTAGTAAGAGCTTAAGTAGTCTTTAAGTAGGAAAGGAAAGGACGTGACATGTTGGGGGAACAGTGCCTTGCTCAAGGATCTCACTTCAGTCGTAGTATTGAAGGTGTAGAGAGCGCTGGGTCCCTGCCAGACCTGGGACTCGAACCCACAACCTTTAGGTTATAAGCCCTATCCATTAGGCCACGACTGCCCCCAAGTAGTTTGTAGTAAAATTTTACAATGATTTTTTTGTTTAGGACTATGAAAGTAAGCTGGAAGCTCTTCAGAGGCAGGTCGACTCCAGATATTACCCAGAAACCACAGAGGAAGAGGAGGAACCAGAAGAGGAAGGTGGGTAATGCAGTTTGAACCACATAGGTACTGTATTATTCATATATCAAATGCATATCACATTATCACATGATTTCTTCCTTAAAACATGAAGTATGTAGTTATTTCTCATTTGAAATGGGTTCATATTTTGGTCCTGCAGTGCCGTGGACAAAGCGAGAGACAGAACTGGCCCTCTGGGCTTTCCGGAAATGGCGATTCTATCAGTTCACCTCTCTCAGAGACCTGCTTTGGGGAAATGCAATTTTCCTCAAGGAGGCTAATGCTATAAGCGTGGAGCTAAAGAAAAAGGTACACTAAAATAATTTTAGGTCAGCCTTATGATTGGATATGCCTAATGAGTAGGATAAATTATTTCCCTTTTTCTCTGCAGGTTCAGTTTCAGTTTGTGCTACTAACGGATACACTGTACTCCCCCCTGCCTCCGGACCTCCTGCCCCCCAGCATAGTCAAAGACAGGGAGAAAAGGCTGTTCCCTCGCACCATTGTAGCAGTAGAGGTACAGGACCAGAAAAATGGTGCCACACACTACTGGACCCTGGACAAACTCAGGTACACCAAGACTAAACATACCAAATATGCAAATAATGCCCACAAAGTGGATCTAGCCCTGAATTATGGATCAGGAATTATAGCTTAGCTATTTTCAAAATAATGGTGCTTTTGTGGAAATTACCTACTTTTTCGACAAGCACCACTTAAACATGAAAAAACTGCTGCTTTGATATCAAAGGAATGCCAGTCTCTTAATCTGCATTGAGCCTGATCCAATTTAGTAAATTGTTTCAGTGAATTGTTTCATGTAAATGAACAATTAATTGATTTCCATAGCAGAGTAATTCTGCTCTGATTAAATTATATTTCTGTTTGTTAAAAAGAGAATGCTCTATTAAAACTCTGTTCCATACTTTTGTTTGTAACAGCTGTTACAGTTATTTCAAATGAATAGGTTCACTATAGTCTAACTAATTTAAGTTGTGATTAGCATGTAGCTTATTTACAGCCTGAATTTCAAGCCAAGGTATTGATTCTTTAACCGTAAAATAAGCTGTATCACTTTCTAACCGGTGCTTAAGCCCTTGAACAATGGTCAGTAGCTTTACATTTACATTACAGTCATGAACCATTATTTGGCATTGCTAATCAAAGGCAGGTGGTATTAGGGGAATGTTTATTCTCATTCTTAATTTCACTCTTTAGGAGCAGACCAGAGCAGATATTGATGATCTCAAAGCTAATTGGCTAAATCTAATGGGGTTTAATGCATGTTAGCTGCCTATTTCCTTTTGGTTTATGCTTAAAAGTTGAGCATGTAAAATGAACATTGCAGATAACAGAGCGTGGTTTGTTACATTTGAAGCGTTACTTTTGTATTTGCAGACAAAGGCTGGATTTGATGAGAGAAATGTACGACCGAGCAGCAGAGGTGCCCAGTACTGCAGTCGAGGACTGTGATCATATGATGTCCGGTGGTGACCCTTTCTATGATCGCTTTCCATGGTTCCGCCTGGTTGGACGGTGAGTAATCCATCAGTCAAGTTCGTATGCTCTAAAGTGCTAAATGGACGCTGGAATTCCAATTGTGCAGCCTTCGTTCAACTTTTGCACTAATTTATCAATATTCAGACACTTCAAACGCTAAAGCTAAGCTTGAAGACACCTCACCAAACACACTAGAACATCATTAGCCGAAACACATATTGGGAGGCTCATGGCTGGGTTTATGCTGACATATTGTACATGTGAGCGAGTGTGTGCAACAGCGTGTGCTCGTGTGGTGTTGTACTAACCCAGTTCCCGTGTTTTCGGCTGCACCAGCACTCCCATTCTCAACACGTGCATGAGCGAGCGCATGAGTGACCTTACCCTCTCCCCCACCCTCTCCGACCCCGACTCTGACATAACCGAGCTCGCCGATGAGCGGCATTATGGGAAAGTCGAGGAGGAGGAGTTGGATGACCTGGACGATGAGATCTTTATGGAGGACCCTGGCTCAGAGCTTGGGAGAGAGGAGGAGGAGGAGGATGGTGTAGGGGAGCACTGCCCAGGTGCCAGCGATGGCCAGGACCCCTTTTACGACCGCTGGCCTCTGTTCAGTTTAGTGGGAAGGTTGGTGAGGTTTCAGGAGCATGCTGGCAGACGAAACTAGCTCTTTCACACTGAGACAAAGACAACAGGGTCTGTACTACAAATTCTTAACAGGGCACCAAATTCAGAAAAAACATTGGTAGAGTTTAGAATCTCCGTTGGTCTTTCCCAAGTGAATTCTCTTCAGACATATCTTTATGTTAGTATTAAAAAATATAAATAATTAATTTTTCTGCTAAACAAACATTACCGCCATATTTTCTTCTAGTGTTCTACATTCTAAAGTTAAATTATTGAATGGCATTCATTATTACTATCAATAAGAATATCTTTTTATCTTTTAATAAATAAATAAATGTGGATGCCATTCTATTATGAATTCTATTTTATTCTATTGTATGATAATATGACCAAATATGTTACAACATAATAAATGTAGTGCATATATTATGTAATACATAGTAAATTATTAACTTCTGTTATTATTTGTTTTTTAACAATAAATCAATATTGGTGCTGTTGTATAATGTCATAAATGTGTGCAATAAAATGTGGTACATTTAATAATAATATTACAAATTTTGATTTTAATATGAATTAGCAAACAATGATGCCTAAAATGTCAATGTAAACATAATAAATAAAATGTAAAAACATATCTATATCAATCTATCTTTCTGTCAATCTATATATAATTTCTTTATAGTCTGGCTTGCAAGATTTGACTTTGAAAGTATGCAAATTCTTGACCTGATCTGAAGGCAGTTTTAGTCCCTCTTTCTTTTTAATAGATTTTTTTCTTTTTTATACATTCTAATGCATTGATAAGTGTTGCATACAGTTTTAAAAGGTAACATTTCAGTGCTATCTGAGGTTTTCAGTAACTGAATGAGAGGAAAAGAATAGATATGCCAATATACTGACTGTGAACTGGTGACAGATTCAATGTGTTAGACATTTGAAGGCATTTGAACATGGGTGGCTCTATAGGACAAAATTAATAGTGTTGCGAATGGCAATCACATCATCTCTGCCCTGTTTTGAAAGATTGTATGGCAGCATAATACATTTTTGTCTGTTCTTCCCCGAAACAGAATTAGCATCCTCTGCAGAATTCTGTTGTTTCTGTGATCAGTATAAATCTGTTTTGTCAGAAAAGCTACAGCGCTCATGATGAAAGAGCTGGTTTCGACTACAGCAGTCTCAATCAGGCATGCCAGAATTAAAATTTGTACCACCGTTTTGGATTGGCTCCCACACTCTCACTTCCCTGCGCACATGCAACATACAAGATTTGTGATGTGTGTTGACTTTGATTTATCTTTAAGTTGATGGGGGTCAAATTCATGTATGTTAATGTAATTTCAATTTTTTGCTTTCCAGTTTGCATCTGGCCCAGCAAGCCAAATTTGGAGTTTTTTTTCCACCAAACATTTTGTTTATCTGAGCATGCTGTATTTGCTCCTCACCAATCTTGTCGAAAGCTCCTCCCCTCTGGCCACACCTCCTGCCACTCTTGAACCCTGCCTGTCAAGCTTCGTCCAGCAAAACATTGGGATCAAGAGGGCAGATCTGAATTGAATGAATGTATTTGTCTGAATGAAGACAAGACGTAGGACAATCTGTCACCAATCTGTATTCGATGTCTAGTTCAGGGAATTCATAAACGCATATCTGAGACATGGAATTGTAATTAAACCTTCAATCAGTTACTGAAACATCAATTTGTCACACAATGCATTTCCATATCTTGACCTATGTTCATGGCTTGATAGGTTAGTCCAGTCAGTTATAATGTAAGATAGCTTGTGATGCAGTTCTCTTCTATATGCATGT
This sequence comes from Enteromius trimaculatus, assembly GCA_032361065.1. Taxonomy (NCBI): domain Eukaryota; kingdom Metazoa; phylum Chordata; class Actinopteri; order Cypriniformes; family Cyprinidae; genus Enteromius; species Enteromius trimaculatus. The sequence continues at coordinate 7,891,334 of JAUMHP010000041.1, forward strand.
TCTTGAAACACTTTCACCAACCACCACAAAGACCAAAGTCCTTGCTATTATCACTTTCTGTATCATTTTATGAGAATGGAGGCTCTAATAGAGTATTCACAGATGAACCGCAGACTTTTTGGCTTTCACTGGAGCAGCTTCCTGTTTGGTTGCTTTTTTGTGTCTGATGTTGTGTTGTCTAGTGGCAGTGTGGCTGAGTTGATCTTCACTGACATATTCCCACTTCTTTTTCCATCAATGTTAACCTGTTTTCTTCTTTTTTTTCACCCCATTAACTGTCTCAAATCCCTCTTCTTTCTTCGGCTCTCCTCCTTTTTCCAATCATCCTCTCCTTCTCCCTTAGGGCATTTGTGTATCTGAGTAATCTGCTCTACCCTGTGCCACTAGTGCACCGTGTGGCTATTGTAAGTGAGAAAGGAGAGGTCAAGGGATTCCTCCGCGTGGCAGTACAAGCCATATCGGGTAAGTTCATGTTCATGATGCAGTTTCCAGCGCATACCTGGATGGTGCACAACTTTACATTAATTATTTTCACTTAGAATAAAATACTGATATTTTAGTATAGGATAGTATAGGAGTACCACAAGGCACAGTATTCAGACCGATTATGTCTGATATTTCATTGATTAATTCTCTTGTGTTTTACGAATTAAATGTAGATGTATGTATGTATGTATTTCCTTTCTCTCTTCCTTTTTTTGATTAATTGTTTTATGGAGGCTTAAATATGATTAAATCTAAAATTATTATCATAATCTTTAATTTCTTACAGCTGACGAAGAGGCTCCTGATTATGGCTCAGGTGTGAGACAATCAGGAACCGCCAAGATCTCATTTGAGGATCAACAGTTTGAGAAGGTTGGCTGTTTCACTCATTTCTTATGAATGATAATTAATTTGCCAAGGCAAAACAAAATCACAGTTATTATCTCAGAAGTTAAGTTGGGCTGTTAAGGTATTAAAATTGTTTTGGTAGAAGGTAAGGCACAATTAAGAATTATCTCTTTGCTCAGTTCCAGACAGAAACATGCACAGGTGGGATGTCTCACATAAACACATCTCAAGAGGAGCTGCGCATTGTAGAGGGAGAAGGACAGAACTCAGACATGAGCCTCAGTGCTGATGAAGTCAACAACAACACCTGTGCAGGTACTGTAGCATGTTAAAAAATTATTTATACATGCCACAACCAAATAATTGGCCTAGTAATCATGCTGTGATGATTTTACTATTAAAGCAGTTGTAAATTACACCGTATTTGGATTATAATTGTTTTTTTTGGATTGTTTTTGCATGCCTCTAGCCTCTCCTGATGTTCCCAACAGTCCTCTGAAGGGTCTGGAATGTCCTCTTGATGTGACTCAGGAAACATCACTCCAGCATTTGAAAATCGGCAGCAACTTCACCTTCAGGGTCACAGTGCTTCAGGCCTCTAGCATTTCTGCTGAGTATGCAGATATCTTCTGCCAGTTCAAGTGAGTAGATGTTGCTCATTCATAGATTTGTCAGGATGAATTTTCCATAAAAACTGTGCTGGATATCTTTGGGATTTGAATATTAGGCCTATGCACAATTTCAGCCACAGTGATTTAGATGAACATTGTGTCATGCTGCAAAATGTTTTTGAAAGTTGCCACTCAAAAACAATCTGTTAAAATGATGCCTCTGCAAACACTCATCTAGGATACTCATAAGACATCTGAACCAATCTCATCTTAGTTGTCCTGTGTCTTTTTCCAGCTTTATTCACAGGCATGACGAGGCATTTTCCACTGAGCCATTAAAGAATACCGGCCGCGGGCCTCCACTGGGATTCTACCACGTACAAAATGTAATCAACCTTTGTGACATTTACTAATAAAGTAATTCAACCGTGCTTAGATGTTAAATCAAACATAAATTATTTGTGCGGCCTGCTACTATTGCAGATATCCGTGGAGGTCACCAAGTCTTTTGTGGAATACATCAAGAGTCAGCCAATCGTTTTTGAGGTGTTCGGTCACTACCAGAAACAACCTTTCCCTCCGCTCTGTAAGGACTTAATTAGGTGAGCAACTATTTTTTACATATATATATTATATTTATGATTATCATACGTTTTAGTCACTTACGATGTCACATAAAATTTCCTATAGTGCATTACGTCCAACAAGAAGGCAGTTCCCTAGAGTTATGCCTTTGTCAAAGCCAGGTGAGGAGATGTTTAGTCTCATTTCTTAACCGGAACATATAGTGCTTGTGGTCTGTCCATGTCTGAACTCTGCCCCTTTCTCCCCCCAGTGCCTGCTACCAAACTAAATACGCTGACACGCTCAACCGCTGGCCCCTGTCACTGCAAATATGACCTTATGTCATTTTTTGAGATCTGTGAGCTGGAGGCCAACGGAGAGTGAGTATCTGATAAACACATTGTGGTATATCAGTTCCTAGTACTGTAAGTTACTCATTGAAGACTGTATGTATGGTAGGTTATTCATATATAATGTAACCCTTGTACCTGTTTTTCTGTACTTTTTTTAGCTACATCCCTGCTGTTGTTGATCACAGGGGTGGAATGCCCTGCCACGGTACCTTCCTGTTGCACCAGGTAGACATTTTTACAGAACCCAAAGTTTTAATCTTTAGTGTAAAGTGAGATAAAAGGGGGATTTTGGAATTTCACCTTTGACATATTTTCCGCAGGGCATCCAAAGAAGAATTACAGTGACTATTGCCCATGAAACTGGCAATGATATTGAGTGGAAGGAGGTTAAAGAACTTGTCATAGGTTAGTGCTATTTTGTACTAAACTAGTTTAGCAGAATCCCTGGCTCTTATGACATTAAGTGCTAACTGGCATAGAGGACAAATGGAGATGTTATAGCAAATACTCAGGCAGAGTTTCAGATGACTCCGCGTTTCTTCTGTTCTTTTTAGGGCGTATCCGTAACACACCCGAGGCAGATGAGACTATCATCGACCCCAACATCCTGTCCCTCAACATCCTGTCTTCAGGCTACATACGACCATCTTATGATGACAGGTACACCACTGATCCTTCCTCCAGTACAGAATAACAGAATGCTTTTAAATGCTGTTTTTGCTTTTTGCAATATGACTACTGAATCATAATAAAATAACAGTGTTATCAATAACAAAATATTGACATGAATTACATATATTCAGATATTTGTGAACCTGGACCACAAAACCAGCTATAAGTTGCACGGGTTTATTTGTAGCAATAGCCAACAATATATTGTATGGGTCAAAATTATAAATGTTTCTTTTATGCAAAAATCATTAGTATATTAAGTAAAGATCATGTTCAATGAAGATATTTAGTAAATAAAAAAAAAATCCTTCATAAATGTATAAAGGAAATTTGTAAATGTATACATTTTTATTATGCATATAATATCAATTAATTAATCCTATATTAATAAAGTACTCTTGATATTAACAATACTAAAACCTAATTCATATAGATGCATTTAAATGTAATTATATTCATAAGATTCAAACTATTTAATTACATAATTTAAATTAGAAGGGGAAAAATTTTAATTCACTAACATGGTAGTTTCTTTATTCTGTCCTGTCAGAGTGTCATTGGGAATTGACCATAGGTATGTTTTTTCCTTAAGCATACAGATTTTTAATTTAATCAATTAATTGGTTTGTTGTTGCTGTTGTTGACATTGTTGTAACCTACTTTATATTTTCAAACTTGTAGAAAAAACAGTAAAAAATCAAGTTATATAATTCTAAAAAGCTGTTTGCAACTTTTCAGGACATTTTACCGCTTTGAGGCCGCATGGGACAGCTCCATGCACAACTCTCTCCTGCTCAATCGTGTCACTCCATATGGAGAGAAAATTTACATAACCCTCTCTGCCTATCTTGAGGTGAGGAAGACTCTCTTAAACTAAAGTAATCAGATTATGGCATATTAATGTGGGAGATGTTGGAACTAATCAGAAGCAGTATAAACCAAATTCAAGCTACACAGTCAGTAGTAGAATCTGATTGATGTTCTTGCTGCTGTAATGTTTAGATGGAGAACTGCACTCAGCCCACTGTCATCACTAAGGACTTTTGCATGGTGTTCTACTCAAGAGATGCTAAACTTCCTGCGTCACGTTCCATTCGAAACCTTTTCAGCACAGGTGCCTTTAGGCCCTCCGAGAGGTGAGAAAGGTTTGCTGGCCTCTTTATGCAGTGAAGTAAATTGATTTTAAAGGAATCAAATCACTATTTCTAATATTAAATGTTAAGGAATTGATATCTTGGAAATTTGGACTCTCATTGTAATTGGTTTGTCTTTGGTGTCTCAGTAACCGTGTGACTGGAGTATATGAATTAAGCCTTTGCCATTTGGCTGACATTGGAAGCCCTGGTAAGTTAGAATGTACAAATTCAATGTATAATTACTTATCACATAAATATACAGATTTACCCCCGGTTGTTTGATTCATTTTGTTGTTTTGCCGTGACGGTGCAGGTATGCAAAGGAGGCGCAGACGGGTGCTGGACACCTCAGTGGCGTATGTGCGAGGAGAGGAGAACCTTGCAGGTTGGAGGCCCCGCAGCGACAGTCTGATCCTGGACCACCAGTGGGAGCTGGAGAAACTTAGCCTTCTACAAGAGGTCAAATATGGTCCATCTGAATGTTTTAGGGCTTTTATTCTTGGCTCTATTTTTACTTGACTGAAGATAAAATTCAGTGATTGCAAGGTGTTTGTTTACAGGTGGAGAAGACCAGGCATTACCTTCTGCTGAGAGAGAAGCTGGAAGCATCTTTGCTGCTGGGACAGGACTCTTTCTGTGGCAAAGACCTGATGGACTCACCTAAGGCCTCCAGCCCCATGATCAACCCAGTAGTCAGCCTGGGTCTGGACAGTCCCAATGAGAGACAGAGGGAGCTGGCTGCCAAGGTGAACGTTGCTGCTTTATATCCACATAACAAGACAGTGGTAGACTATTCCCACCAAGTTCAATTTGACAAAATACATATACTGCACAAAAACAAATCAGCAAAAATCTTAATTAGTATAATTTTCAGCAACATTTTTTCATTTTTAATTGAAAAAATAAATATTGCAATATATTATTTAAAATTCAGTGTGAAGCTAACAGAGACACATTTAGATTTTCAAATCATGCTGTTCATGTCCCCATGTTAAAATTTGGCCGTGGTGAGATCATTAATTTTTATTATTGTTAACTGCTCTTGTATTGAATTGAAATCCACCCCTCTGAAATGTTTACAATTTTTATGATTTTTCATTATGTATTTTATTCCATTTTCTATGTTTTTTTTTTTGTCTCTTTTCAGTGTGTGCGACTGCTTATGCACACCTTCAACAGGCAGTACAGCCAGGTGAGCAGCAGTCTCAGTGAGAGCAAGGTGAGCCTTTACTGTCCTAGTGTCCGTCCAGACCTTGCCTCATTCTCTTGCCCATGCAGACCAGATATTTCTCTCGCTCTCTTTATTTTTTGTGATGTCACATTTAGCTGTATTTTTCTTTTAGCCATTTAAAAAATCATTAAAAAAGTTCTTCACTTGACTTTTCTCATTCACTCATTTAGAGTAGAGCAGCATGAATAGTATAATAGATGCTTTAAGGGTAAGCATGGCATTTCTGGAATATGATGAATGAGACACTTTTAATGTGTTGCCAGCTTTATCATATTGTGGTGCTCTTTTTTTTTTTTAGCTATCAGAGATATCTGCATCGCTTTTAAGGGACAGTTCTTCTTCCCCTCTGAGCACTTTAACACCTTCCTCCACTTGCCCGTCACTGGTGGATGGTCACTATAGCAGTCAAGACCTCAGGTCAGTGCATTTTAAACAAAAACCACAAAAGTTCCTGTTAATATGATAACAACATAATAAATACTGGTTCTCTAGAATCAGCCTATACAGTATTCTCAAATACTTAACAGGACTCTTGTTCTATGTGATTTTACAGAGGTGCTGAAGCAAACTCTGGTGCCTCCAGCCCTGATCTTGACCCCTTTAGCCCTATAGAAAGAAAACCCAGGAGCTGCACCTTCATCCCCAACATCCAGGAGATTCGTGTCAGGTAGTATGCCAAAATATCCTGGAAACTTTTTGCCTTAACTCAGTTTTGAATGTTTTGTATAACATTGCATCCGCACCACTAGGTGTCAGTACAATATTAAACACCACTGTTGAAAATCTCCTGTCCTTAAAACTTTAAGCATCCTAATGTAGCATGTTATTGATTACCTTGTAAATAATAATGTATATATCTACTATTTTCATGACTACAGCCCCATTGTGTCAAAGAAAGGCTATCTACACTTTCTCGAGCCACACACCAGTGGCTGGGTGAAGCGGTACATTGTGGTGCGGCGACCATATGTCTACCTGTACCGCAGTGAGAGAGACTGCGTGGAGAGAGCCGTCATCAACCTGTCCTCTGCTCAAGTGGAGTACAGTGAAGATCAGCACACCATGCTGAGGGTGAGGCTATTTATTTATACCTGGTCCAATGACATAACACATGATTACTGAGGAAAGTGCTCTGCTAGCAGTCGTTGTCCACTGCCTTTGCTAACCCATGTGATGTTTGCTTTTCAGGCTCCTAACACTTTTGCAGTGTGCACTGAGCACCGCAGCATTCTCCTCCAAGCCACCAATGACAAAGAAATGCATGACTGGCTGTACGCATTCAACCCGCTGCTGGCAGGAACTATCAGGTGCTTACTGTAAAGTAAAATTATATCTTTATTTTATTTCAGCATTTCTCCTCACACAAAAAAATTGCAACTGCAACAAACTAGCCAATTTAATTTTAATATTTTAAAATATTTTATTTTATCACTAAATTACGTGTTATTAATTGACTGAATGCAAATACATCAGCGAATTTTCACCATTGAATGAGGGAGATTTTTTTGTTTATATCATATATTTCAAAAGATCGAAAATAACAGAAAATAGAAATACAGAAATAAAAGATTATATATAATGTGAGGTTAATAAGTATTTGATCACCCTGTGATTTTGCAAGTTCTCTTACTTAGAAATCATGGAGGGGTCTATAATTTTCAGCATAGGTGCATTTCCACTGTGAGACACAGAATCTATAAAGAAAAAATCAGGAAATAACATCGTATGATTTTTTTAACAATTTATTTGGGAATTACTGTCAAATAAGCATTTGATCACTTGCTTATCAGCCCGATTTCTGACCCTCAAATACCTGTTATTTTGCTTTTAAATAGTCCAGCTACACTCTGCTCATGATTCTAAATTAGTAGCACCTCTTTGAGGTTGTTAGCTCTTATAAAGTCACCTGTGCACCCCACAATCAGCCAAAGTCTAAGCAGCAACATGGGCAAAACCAAAGAGCTGTCAAAAGACACAAGACAAGATTGTAGACCTTCACAAAGCTGGAAAAGGCTACGGGGCAATTGCCAAGCAGCTTGGTGAAAACTGTTGGAGCAATTGTCAGAAAATGGAAGAGGCTAATGATGACTGTCAATGTCTCTCGGACTGGGGCCCCACAGAAGATCTCTCCTCGTGGGGTATCAATGATGCTAAGAATGGTGAAGAATCAGCCCAGAACTACACGGGAAGAGCTGATCAATGCCGTGAAGAGAGCTGGGACCATCGTTTCCAAGACTACTATCAGTAATACTCTATATAAATAAATCTTGCATCGCACGGAAGGTTCCAGGGACCGTCTGGATGATCCAGAGGAGTTATGGGAGAAAGTAAAGAAGTTCAAAGTAGAACTTTTTTGTCTTAACTCTGTTCGCCTGGTGAAGAACTACTGTTTGACCTCTGTAATTAACAAAGGCTTCTGTACCAAATATTAAATATTTTTGACTTAAGTGATCAAATACTTATTTGACAGTAATTCCCAGATAAATAGTTTAAAAAAATCATAGAATGTGATTTCCGGATTTTTCTCTCACAGTGGAAATGCACCTATGCTGAAAATTGTAGACCCCTCCATGATTTCTAAGTAAGAGAACTTGCAAAATCACAAGGTGATCAAATACTTATTGACCTCACTATGTGTATATATAAATAATGAATATCTAACAGCATAAATAATCCATAGTTTTCATAGTTCAACAACCTGGAAGGCACAGCCACATATATTTAAATCATCTCTCAAAACAATAAAACAAAGGTATGTGAATAAAATTTAAGTTCTGGCCATTTGCAATCTATATTAAGCTCTCGTGGCAATATTTAAATCATTAAACAGTGCAACAAAACAGAAACACAGTGTGGTAATATATTTAAAACATTAATATTTAAATATCAAATCAGTAATCTCTGTATTAACTATGCATAGTTTACATAGGAAAAAAAGATTATAAGTTTTTTATTATTTATATTATATGCAGAATATAAATGGAATCCACTTACTGGTTCAGTGTTTTCCTTATAACGGTTTTCTATGGGAAAGCACTTAACATGAAGCTTTGCAAACTTATATTCTGGCTTCATCTGCTTGCCTGCACAAAATATACATCACCAATAAGGTATTTGCTGCATTTCACATTTTAATGTCTGCATTTTACTACATTACTACTTAATGCAAACTGCGTAGAAATGACTTGCAGTCAGTGGAGCAAAGCTTGGTTTTGCCCACTAGGGGGCGTTCCTTTAAGTGTGTGACGTCACATGAAAACTATCAGAACTCAGTGACGCTCTTGTGTTGGCATCTGCCCAGTTCTACAAATAATTTGATCTAAAATGACTTAGACTGGGCCATCTTTGATATTAAAACAGACTCTGGACCATTTTTTGATTTGCAGCGAACTGCTCGTGATCAGTGATATTTCTGAATTCCTCCTAATCTCTTTCTCTACCCACAGGTCTAAGCTTTCCAGGAGAAAATCAGGACAGATGAGGATGTGAAAGTGTTTTTTCTTCGGCTGAAACAACAAACAGATAGCTAACAGGCCGTTGTGATGTAATTAGGTCATGTGATCATAAGTGCCCTATCCCCGTGTCATCACAGCTGCCTCTTGCCCACCCATCTCAGCATTCCCTTCTCAGTCTGTCCATGCCAACCATAGACTGTGGGCCTGGCTTCACAGAGTGTGTGTTTATGTGTGTGTCAGGCCATATTTAGTGTACATTTACAACATTGAAATATATTCAGCACTTCCCGCTAACATGGCTAAAAGCTAGAATGGCAAAACAGCATCTTAGACACGGCCCTACTCTTAGTTCATTTGTAAATGCGACTCAGTGCTCTGTTTGTGTATGTGCTTCTGCAGAGTAGATGTCAAGTGCTTTTACCTGGGCTTCAGTAGTTGCCTCTCGGTTTTGATCTGTCATGATCATTGTGCTTTATGAAAGGATGCAGGGCTTAAATCGAGATCACCTTTTATGCAGAGGACGACAGAAGATTGCAATGGATTTTAGACTGAAAAAAAGAGTTAAATGTCCGTTATTATGACACAAATCAGCATTGGAAAAGTACAAAACGTCTACCATACAGAAGTTTATTTTGTGTTTTTGTCATCTGTAATGTCTTTTTTACATTACATCTTTACGTTTACTTATCTATTAAGCGTTGTATGTTTTATAAACATAATTTATTAAGAGGCCACTACTTGTAGTGTGCTACGAAATAATTTTTCACCTTGCACTTTTGATAATGAGCTTTATTTAGCAGGTTCTGTTTGGTTCATTTGCACAAGATCTCTGCTGCTAGGAGAATCAGCTTCTTAAACCTTTCTTTAATGACAACTTTTCATTATTTGCGCACAATATTGGAGAGCCGCGATGCTGAATTACCAGATACTGATACATTGAACACACTAACATCAGATTTTATTTCTAATAACATTATGCAGGAGGTTCGTGTAGCTTACTTGCATCATAGTTCCTCATTTGTAACTGCTATGTTCAGCTCATCCCAGCCTTACATGTTGTAATATATCGAATATCTGTAGTCAGATCTCTTACACAGTGTTTCCTAGTGAAGCAGCAATAAGATCAAGTCTTGTAAGAGAAGATCCAGTTCCAATATATAACTAAAAATCTGATAGCTTTTACCAAAAGTTTTGTGATCACCAATATAGTGATTTTTATTTAGCTTAGCGAAACGGTTCATTATTTTGTGAGATGTATCAGTTATAATAAGCGTATACACTTGGTTTTTGCTCCACCCTTTGCCTTGAAACTATGAAGTGACAGATACATCTGAGAGGTATTACCTGAGGCCTCTCGTTTGGCTTGGTTTAAGCTCATGCTGTTGGTCAGTCAGCCATTTAGCATGTTGCTCATGTTGCTGTTACAGATATCATGAGAGGATTGATGTTTTGTGCCATGGGCCAGCCAACCCAAAAAGCACAATCGTAGCAGCAACATCTAGTTGTGAACATAGCCAAGAGACTTCAGCAGTTCTTTGCCTCTCAGAATGTTTTTTTCATAAGCAGCAGTATAAGTTTGCCTTGATGCGTGGAATATGGATCTGAAATGTAAATTAGAGACCGGTGTTTAGGTTTTGGACAATGTCATACAGTACCTCCCAGTGCCCTGACGTTTTTTTATCCATTCCTGTCTTTGATAATGCTATGTATATGATAGCATGCTGTACATACTTATTCAGCTTTTAAATGAAATGTATCAAACGTATCTCATTTACCTCCATGCAGTATAAGAGTAGCATTTACATAAAGATAATAGATTTAGGCATATTATTTTACCGAATTGAAAGAACACAGTCGACTTCGAGCATGTGCTGTTTGCACTGACACAGTGCCCTGAAAACAAAGCATTCAACAGGACTTTGTCAACATACATATATTGCAGATAAACAAGATTTTTAAGGTTTGTAGTTGATAATGTGTCTCTTTTTCTCTCTTTCACTCTCAATCGATTCTTTGTGTTACCACGTCTTTCCGAGCATCATTTCAAATAAACCTGTTTCATCCATCCAAATATGGCAAATAAAAAAATTAACTCAATATAAAGTAAGTGTACCTACTGTAATTGCTTCAATATTTCTGTTGATTTGCTCTGTATATAAACCCAAGTGTGGTCTAGCACATGGCTGTAACCACTTTATACCATAATGAATGGGCTGTAGTGTACTCAGTGCTCAAGTTCTTTGAGTGTTGGACCCGTGTCTTCTAATGTCTGTGGACACTTAACACTTTGTCAGGTGTGAAATAAATGTGAAATATGCGCAACGTTGCTCGAATCTGGACTTCTTTTTTGTTTAAGTCAGAGGTGCCCCAGCTTTTTAGAAGACCAAAACTAAAGCCACAAATTAGTTTCAGGTCCATGGGCTTGATGTACAGTAATTGCTGCATTACATTTATGTCACTGTATATTCAATCATTTTTTAAAACAAGTTAAGAAAAAAACATGCTTGCATTCCAGTTTGGTCAACTCTGGTCTAAATAATAATAAAATATATGTTTTATAGAATATCAGAATATCACATGGTGTTTTCCTGGCGAGGTGCCGATGAGATGCTGTCTTGAGAATATCAATTGGCATCTCTAATCAAAACGATAAAGTAATTTAAGATCTGAATAATTTTTCCACAAATCTGCCCAAAAAATACTTGCTCAATTAGGACATTTCTAACTTTTTAGATGTATATTATCACATGAGGACCTTTTGGTAACACTTTATTTTAAGGTGTCCATAATACAGAGTAATTACCTAGTAAGTACTTAGAAGTAGCCATTGTACTTATACATAAACTAAACCATAAAACAGACACAATCACACATTTATTGATGAACCATTTAAATCATAATAATGAGCCTTTAACCCGAGCGCTTGACTGCATGCATAAATTATGAATTATGAATGTGTCATAACATAAGGAGGCTCTATGAACATTTAAATTATTTCAAGTTTCAAGATTTGAAATAAAGTTCTTTCCTTTATCGGTTTTGTTTAGTAGGCGACACTAACTCTGACAGCAGAGTATTCATACAGATTACATAACCTGGGAATATTTGTTTTCCAGTTGAATTGGTTCATTTGAAAGTAGACATTTCCTAAATTTGTCATGTCTTGAAGGCAAGAGTTTCAGGCTCATCCTGTTTGCTGTCATTATTGTATGAAAGCATTGTTGTTATTGTAAGTGAACACAAATCAACAAAAGTTATTTGTGGCAAAAATGACCAAATTAAAACTTGCACAAACTCTGAGTTTACTGTGTTGCAGACTTTACACAACATAATTATTAAGTACACACACATAAGCTACTCAAAATAAAGTGTATCAAGATTGTACTTAAGTGTACTTCATGTGTATTTATACTGTACTTATCTAACTGCGCCTTAGTTTAATTTAACCCATTAGTACACAGCTTTCTACATTAAAATTACAGAATATTACATAGACATAAGCTACTTAAAATAAAGTGTATCAAGACTGTATTTAAGTGTAAGTATCTGTGTAACAGACTGTTACATATGTGTGATAGCAGCTGCCTGTTACATCTACATAATTACAAACTGTAAGTACAGGCTGTTCCATAACTTAGTTACATAAGTAAATTTTATTTCATGTAAGTCCAGAGGTTACTATTAAGTACCTAATTAGGTAAATACTCTGTATTATGACAGCTGAAATTAAAGTGTTAACGCTCTTTTTACACTTTTACATTTTGTCTTATAATTTTATCTTAGTCTCTCATAATCTCAACCATCTTTTTCTTACCTTTTTATAATCTGAAGAACCTTCTTCCACCAAAAAAAAAACTTTATTGTTAATGTTAATGGTTCTTCATGGACCCATTGAGACATAAAAAGGTTATTCTATGGCATCGTGAAGCTCCTTTATTTTTAAGAGCGTACAGCATCTGAAAGTCTGATTCATTCTTGTTCATTTGGATGATTCGTGTAAATTAACCAATAAAAAAATTATTCACAAGCATCAATTTTGGCATCTCTAATTTAAATGATCTATTCTAAATATATGATCTTAAATCATTTAAAATATGATCACTTGCGTAATTTAAGGATAAAAAAATAAACAACTTATGCTAAAATTCCTTGTTTGTTCAATTACGATCTTTCTAACTTATTCAAAGCAATACACTGTTATTGTATCAGGGAATATAAGCAGATGTATGTTTTCACATGAGGGCTCTAGTTACATTTCTGGCTCAGTGCTTATACACCCCCTTCATCTCTCCCATGGACATCTGTCAGCTAGCTCAGGTATCATTTTAGAGAGGGAGCGAGAGCTGAGAGAGACAGTTGGGTACAGCCCAAGGACCCCTGCCACTCCTGCTCTGACCGGCCGAGGTCTAGCATGGTGCTCCACAGGGCCCTTCAGGCTGCTCGTGAGGGGGATGTGGAGGCTCTGAGGGCCCTGCATGAGTCCGGATGTCTCAGTCCAACTATCACAGATGGCCAGGGAGCTTCTCCCGTCCACCATGCTGCCCGCTGCGGGCAACTGGACTGCCTGGATTTCCTGGTAAACGAAAGGGGTTTCCCCTGCCACATTCGTACCAAGAGCGGTGCCACGGCCGCCCATGATGCTGCTGCTACCGGGCACGTGCGGGAGCTGCAATGGCTGCTGAAAAAGAAGAAGTGTGGGATTGAGGTGAGTGCTATGATGCATCGAGAGATAAATGAGATTTGACAGCTGGATTGATGGCGCTCTTGAGGATGGGCTGCTGTGTCAGTTTCCTTTACTGTCAATTACACAGGTCATTGATGATGGATGTACAATGCGAGTAAAGAAGCACCTCTTTTATTAATATTACTGATGGTATAATAGCGTATCAGTATACTGAAAGGTCACTGTGATGAACTACTTACTATGCCCATAATTCAGACGCCTTCAAACTGGCTACTGGATGCTGATGTTCATGTTTGTGTCCATCTGTGGCCTACAGGATCGTGATGGCGAGGGAGCGACGGCTCTGCACCTGGCTGCCAGGTTTGGCCATGCGGAGGCAGTACAGTGGCTGTTGTTTGAGGGAGGAGACACGGAGGCAGAGACGGACTGTGGAGCTCGACCTGTCCATTACGCTGCAGCCAGCGGAGATCTCACTTCCCTCAAACTGCTCATGTCCTGCTCCCCACGGTAAAGCACACTAGCTATGCTATTGCTGATTGGCTAAACACTCAATCATTCACCTTTTAGTGCATTTCACAAGACCAGTGTACTTTCAGCCTACAGTGTTGGCATGGCATAACACGCATGGCATAAATTCAAGTATTTTTAAATTCTTGATTTGATTATTTCAGACACGGAAAGTAATGAGGGTCTTTGGAATCACATTTAGGGAGAGCAACAGAACGAGAACCGATAAAAATGCTAAATGTTAACAAAAAAACACAACGTAATTTAATTTGTTTGCATAAATGAGTCAAACTTATCAGCAGCAGATAAATTAAAAAAGGTCATTTGTTTGAATTGAACCATCTAAAATGAACTGCGTTGCCTGTGACAACGCTACATGTGACTGTCATGTGTGTTTACATGAGTCTACATGGAGTCATGCTTACACAGTTACACTTAAAAACAGTAGCTTAGAGTCACGTTGCCATTTCTTGAGAACTGCTGCTCATCAGGGAGGCTGGGGAAAGGTCATCTGACTCGTCAAACTGCCATCTGGGCTCTGTCTTCTATAATACATGAAGAGACACTAGCCTGCCACATGTTCCCACTTGTGGGTTTACTGTACATCTACACTTCTACTTTATGCAATAGAGTTTCTTACTAGCTACATTAACATGCAACAAATAATCAATATGAAATCAGATTGATGGATGGATGGAAGGGTCGGTTTGACTGAATCCAAGTGAAATTGTGATAGGATAGAAAGGGGTTGGTGTAGATGTGAAATATTTTGATTAAGCATTTTAAATGTTTGACTCAATTGAATTTAAAATACTATTGGATCACGATATGATTGGATTAATCCATGAATTGGAAAAAAAACCCAACCCCTACACGTGCAGTGGTCCGTATATATACACACATTTTACATCTTAAAGGTCGGCACTCTCAGCTTTGCTTTTTGATAGTTAACTTTTAGCTATTTTTGAACTTTTATCGGTCATCACAGCTATAAATAACTTGTCACAGACATGGAGGTTCACTTTAAATTTGACCAAGCTGAATATTCACTAAAAACTCAAAGTTTTCAGGCCATTTTAAGAATTATTTTGATGCAATAAATTGGTTAATCTAAGTTTTGTACTTACCTTTTAAAATTAGTCTTCCCGTTAAAAGAATAGTTTAAAAATTCATCCAAAAATTACAATTCTGTAATTAATTACTCACCCTTGTGTCGTTTCAAACTTGTGAAACCTTATTCTGAGAGCTTTCTGACCCACTTAAAAACAGCAAGGATCCTTACACAATCAAGGCTCAGAAACGTAGCAAGGAGATCCATGTGACATCAGTGACAACAAAAGTTGAACAACTTTTATGAAGCTACTTTTTAAATACTTTCTGTGTGTTCATCAAAGTTGTTCATTTTGTTTACTTTCCACATAAAAAGTATTTTGCAGCGTCGTACAATTAAGGTTGAAACAGACATGAATTATTTTAACAAAGTTCCTGCTACATTTAAGCCTGGATTGTGTAAAGATCCTTGCTGTCTATGGGAGGGTCAGAGAACTCTCAGAATGCATGAAAAATATTTAGAATTTGTTTTTTAAGAAGCCAAATCTTATTTGTTTGGAACAACATGAGTGTGAGTCATTAACAACAAAATTTTCATTTTTCCCAAACCTAGTTCACCCAAAAATGACAATTCTGTCATCATTTACTCATCCTCGAGTAGTTCCAAACCTGTATGAATTGATTTGTTCTGGTGACTAAACCAGGCTGTTTTCGTCACTTTACTTTGAATGTCAATGGTGACCAAAAACAGCCTGGTTACACACATATATTTCAAAATATCTTCCTTTGTGTTCACTAAAACAAAGAAATTCATACAGGTTTGGAACTACTCGAGGGTGAGAAAATGGTGACTCACAGTATTCCTTTAAGGCCATTATGGTTTATTCAGATGAACCAATCAGAGCCAAACATAACCAGCCACATCCAATCATATCGTGATGAAGGCATCATGTAGTTTTTTTTTTTTTGTTTTTTTTTTGAGGAGGCACTGCCTCCCTTGCCTCCTTTAAGGAAGCACCCCGGATGTAAACATTCCTTAAAACTCAAATTTAGTGGCTCGATAATTATTGTCGGTTTAAGGAAGGGATGTATGTTATGTTATTAGTTTATAGATGCAATGTCTAAAATGTATGATTGGTGCAGGTGTGTGGACTACCAGACAGGAACTGGGGCCACTCCACTGTATTTGGCCTGTCAGGAGGGGCATTTGCATGTGGTTGAATACCTGGTGAAGGACTGCGGTGCAAATGTCCATGTGCAGGCCAAAGATGGCATGAGTGTGTTGCATGCAGCTGCCCACATGGGACACTATGCCCTGGTGGTCTGGCTGGTAAGTAACAGCTGCTTCAGTCACTTTGTCTTTTCTCTCAGGTTTTATTAAATATATTTAAGTATTTTATAAAGGATAACTCTAACCCTGTGGATCTTCAGGCGTCCTTCACAGAGCTGGATCTGTCCTGTCAGGATAAGGATGGAGCCACAGCACTGCACTTCGCCGCTAGCGAGGGCCACCATCGCATTGTGGAGCGTCTTTTACTCATGGGAGCAAAAGTCCTGAAAGACCTCTGGGGTGGGACCCCCCTGCATGATGCAGCGGAGAATGGAGAACTGGAGGTGTTATACAGTTTTATTAGTGTTTGAAATGCTTTCACAGAGGCTTTGAATGACAGCTCTAATTCTGGTTCTCTTAGTGCTGCCGAGTGCTGCTGAATAATCACATCAGTCCACTGGAGAGAGATTCAGATGGGTTTACTGCAGTGGACCTGGCAGAATACAATGGCTATCATGACTGTGCCAACTTCCTCCGTGATGCCAGCACTCATGTAAGTTAATTAGTTCTTTAGCATAATTTACTTAACGGAAAGCTCATTTTTAAAATTAGATGTTTTTATTCTAAGTTTCAAAGTTAATAGTTAAGATATAAACACTGATAGATCTATTGTAAGTTTCCTGACACTTCAAACAATGCTTGTGTCGATTGCAAAACGCTGATTCATCCAGTAATGAAACAAGTGAAGCATTCATGAGTAAGACATTTTACTCAATCATTTGAGTAAAATGATTATTTTAATTTTAATCATTTACTTAAACCACTTTTTCATTACTTCATATTAACAAATGGTGTACTAAATATGGTGTACGTACCCCAAATGGTTTGTGGTACTCAAAAAAATGCAGGTCTGCACTGAATTGATCAAATTTAATATTAAGATATTCAAATCCTGTTCTTTTAAACTTTTTGTATCCTGAAAAAACTATCATGTTTCCTCAAAAAAAAAAGGATAAAATTAAAATCAGCAATAAAATTAAAATGAAATAATAAGAAATGATAATAAGAAATGTGTAAGCATGTGTAAATCAGAATAATTTCTGACGGATCATGTGAAATTTTAGACTTTTAAAATATTTTACTCTAGGAAAAAACTATTTAAAATTTTTACAATTATTTACTGTATTTTGATCACATAAGTGCAGCCTTTTGTAGGACATTTTTCAAAACAGTTAAAAAAATCATTATATTCTTCCCAAATAAAATTTAACGTTTGTGTATGTGACATTGTGTTAACATTTGAAGAAAAGTGGAAAAAAAGAAAATGCAATACAGAAAAAATTACAGATACGGGGTAGTTTACCCAAAAATATAAATTCTTCATTAATTACTCACCTTTATGTCCTTCCAAACTTCCTAAGAATACAAATTCATATATTTTTGATGAAATCCAAGAGCTTTCTGACCTTACATAGACTGCAAGGCTACTACCATGATCAAGGCAGAGAAATGCATTAAGGACTTTAGTCCATCCATGTGACATCAGTGGTTTAACTTTAATTTTGTGAAGCTACAAGAATACTTTTATGTGTGCAAAGAAAACAAAAACAATGACTTCATTTGGAGAGTATTACAATGCATGCCTGTGCTTTTCCTGCATGTTAACAATGTATGCGCCTAGTACTCTCCAAAATCTATATCCAGATGTGCAAGTGTGTGCACAAAAAATATTCTAGTGGCTTTATAAAATGGCAAAAAAAAAAAAAAAAAGGGGTGTTGAACTAAAATTAAGGTAAGTTATGGTAATATGTCAATGTTACACACTTAAAAGTCATGTTTACCCTTAGTGGGTGAAAATGAAAGTTTAAATAGTGCTAAAAATAGTAAGCTTGAGTATAGCTATTAAGTACTTCAAGAGCCGTGAATATTGCACACATAGGCAGTTGATGATGTGGATTTTGGTAATAATCCACCTTGTGATAGCAAACTGCTACTGCCACCTACTGACAAACGCTCTACTTCTTTATGAATAGATTTGAGCTAATAAAATAGTAGCTGGTATTGACTGAGTCATGCTATAAAATAGAAGACATGGCACAAAGATTAAAGTGCATTTATTAAACCGCACACCACAGCAAACTGAGTCATCCCTGTTGAAGAACTTCTCCATTATTTATTAGATATGGGATAGGATATTTTTCACAGGAACATCCTATTCAGAAACTGAACAAACACCACTAATCCCTTAATAATGAAGGCATTAATAATTTGATTATAATCTGATCCACAACTGCTGGGAGTAAAAGTGTTGACAAGTATTTGTTAATTCTTGCGGAGAATGCTGTCATATGGGACAATTAGAAAAAAAATCTAATTTAATAAAATCGAATGATTTAGTTTTAGCTATATGCATATTTAGAATGTGGGCTCAAATGGATACAGTATTTTTATGTTTATGTGAGATGGACAAAAGTTTAGATGTCCAGTCGTAAGAATTCAGTGATGCACTAACATCTGATACTGTATGAAACACCAATCCGCTATACATAATTTGCTAAATTCTTCTATTTCAGCTCCGCCTCCACTGTCACTCCAATGTAAAAGGGCATCAGATACGTCACTGATTCATAAATGAAGTGGAAACTATGCAAGCGTCAGCCTTTCTTTTGATAGAATAACTACGATGGCATATTAAAACGTTATGGTTGAAGCTAATTAGCAAGACACTTAGTACTGTCTGGTTGGCGCATGAACGACCTATCAGCTATCACTCACGCCCCTCTCAGCGCGAGCTCCAGAGCTCCAGGGGCGAGGATGATATGTGATCCTCCATCTCAGATGTCAGAGGCCCATAAACGCAGTCAGAGGGCATTTTACTCCTGTGTGTTTGGAGTCGCTCAAGCTCGGTCAATCACAAAGCCAACGAGATGTGGTGTTCTCACCAGTTTTGTTTTGTTTGTGCTGACATGGCATAAACTTGTTTTGATGGGCCCCAAAGGAAAATTTGAGCAGCACAGTGGGGTTCTTGACAATAATTACTGTTTGCAGGGGAATAATTAGCCTACTTAAGATTAGTTTAATTATTACCACAGAAACTGAATGAAAAAGGCAGACATAATTTGTACTGGTTTAGGCCCTAATTTAGACATAATAGCTAGTTATTCTAATATAAAAAGGAACTATTTTCAAAAATCATTATATTGACTCTAAAGTACGGTGGCCGAGAGAGCTCAACGCGCTGCAATTTAAAAATAACGCATGCAAACAGAAAAAAACGGCTGCAACTTAA
>JAUMHP010000041.1:7911089-7959622 GCA_032361065.1 Enteromius trimaculatus
GCAGCGTTCGTGTGTTTGCAGCGCCTGTGTTGTCAAATTGATGAAGATGTTTTTTAAGTTGCAGCCGTTTTTTTCTGGTTGCATGCGTTATTTTAAAGTTGCAGCCATTTGTTTCTGTTTGGTTCACAATTCTACCATAAATGTAAAACATTGTCTAAAAATTGAGAAAATTCTGTTCAAATGTTAACAAATTTAAATGCAAAATTGACATATTTGGGGGAAATCATATCTGAGTAAGTAAAATGTGTCCATATTCATTGCAAATACTTAACGATACAATTCTGTCCTGGATTTCTCACCCTTGAATGGCTGAGCACCTTGAAGACTGAATAACGAATGAAGTCGTTATTTGTTATATTGCACAAAAAGTATTCTCATAGCTTCGTAAAATTATGGTTCAACCACTGATGTCACATGGACTTTTTTTTACCTCCTTAATACCTTTCTGGACCTTGAACATGGTAGTTCCCTTGCTATCTTTGGAGGGTCAAAAAGATCTCGGATTTCTTTACAAATATTGTACTTTGTATGAAAGAAGGTCTTATGACTTTGGAACAACATGATTCGTTTATGGCAAAATTTTAATTTTTGGGTGAACTATCCCTATAATATAAGTGGCTGCATGAGCTGCCTGTAAACGGATTGTCGTGATCTAATGTTAGCTAGAGTTGGCTGATCTGTGTTTCTGCTGCATATCTAATGGTCTGTGTAACTGATGTGTGTTGACCTCTTTGCTCCACGGTCGGTTGAGGTGCAGAGGTTTTCAGTAAAGCGCCTTTAAATTTGCGTAACGGCAAATCAGTCACGGTTAGATACTAATGTCACACATCAGTAGAGATTAGAACTGTCTCTTCTACGTGTATTGATTCGCCATCAAGCCCTGTTCTTTGATCTCTGCCCTTTTGTGAAGTGGAAGTAATTCTCTAACCACAGTCCTAGACATTCAGAACTGCAAAGTGTTCTGTGACTGAAGTGTTCAACGTGAGAAACACAAAAGCGAGGAACGTGTGGTAGCCTTTAGATATTTAAACTTGTAAAGACAAACGGTTCACCTAATCCCATCCTTTAATTATTCATACTTTACTATGAAGACCTCACTGTAGTGTGCTGATCCTTAAGCTTTTGGCCACTGGATGGCTGGAGCTCTGATGATGTGATTGTGCCTGCTCTCATTACACTCAGCTGTTAGACTTGTGAAGACCTGACTGGAAAAGGCTTGTACTGTAAGTTATTTCAGATTACTTTATATACTGTGTGTATATATATATATATATATATAAAAAAATAGATTTACTTTCCTGAAAAAAGAAAATGCTGAAAAATCAGCAGCATTGCATGGGTTTGTTTGATGGTGCAAGATGTATTAAGTAAATATGTATATAAATGGGTAGTGAAATCTACGATATTTGAATTTCTTTCAAAACAACTTAAGTATAATGTATTGCTTCTTGGTTTGAGGAAAAATACAACTGCTTTTGGGAAAATATTGAGCTTATAAAAAAAACTTTTCCAGATATATATATTTTTTTCTTATGAAATAAAAAACAAGTTTCAAATCTAATGTTTTCATATGAAATGTATGACTATAATATTTTGTCATTGTAGTGCGAGTAATGAGGTAACTGATGGACTCATCACGTTAAGCTCTGATGCTGGCCCTAAATTTCATTTTATTAAAATATCTAATTATCCCCTAAATGTCACACATTTTATTATAGGCAGCTTATGCACAATCTATAGTGTGTGAAGCCTCATTTATGATAATTTTGAGAATGTGCAGAATTTGTGACGCTGCTCTTAAGTGCTACATTTAACACACACATTATCTTTGTGTTACTGCTTTAGTAACGCTACTAATACACTGCTAACACTACTACTAATACGAATGGTTTTAAGGTTGTCTGTTAAATGGATGTACACTGGATGTACACTACTGTTCAGAAGTTTGGGTTTGGTAAGATTTTAAAAATGTTTTTGAAAGAAGTCTCTTATGCTCACTATATGACTCCGTTTATTTGATTCAAACAGAGTCATATATATTTTTTAGCATGATTGCAATTTAAAAACACATTTTCTGTTTTAATATATTTTAAAATGTATTTTTTCCCTGTGAGAGCAACAATTTACGGTCTTCAGTGTCACATGATAATATTATTTTAATACTGTTTGCTGATTTTCTTATTATTTATATTATTGAAAACATTTTTTTTACTGAAAATGTGACATTATTAAGGATTCTTAAAAAAACAATACAAATATAATTATTTAGTAATATTATAAAAACCCCTTTTGATCTTTACTGAGTAATTAAGCATTACTGTCTTTAAACAAAAAATCTCACTGACCCAAAAACTTGTTAGTGTAGGAATACATGTGTAGAATACATACTGCATGACAATGTTAAAATATGTCCAATGCATGGCACGTGTTATTAGTGATGTTAAAAAAGAACTTAGAGAGCTCTGAACAGAAAGAGCAAGAGTTCACAAGTGGCCATAAGAGAAGTCAATCACTGCAGTTGCAGGTAAGGGTCATCTGAACCATCCGATCAGATGACTGAACTCTATAGGCAGTTTTCCTTTCTTAACTAAGTGGGAGGTCAGCTATACTAAACAGTTTGAGCTCCTGTTTCACTTTTCTCTTGACTTTTCCCCTCACTGGGGGCTGTTCACAGATCTCGGTGTACATTGTTCTTCAAGACCGGTATTTTGTGCCAGTTGCTAAAAGGAAGTTGAGTTTAAATCGAGGAAATCACTGTGTTCTCTTATTGCTTTACTTCAGCAGTCTGCAGATATAGTTCTCATAGAGGAAGAAAGGACCTTGTTTAGCACAGCTGACCCATACCAGGATATTAAGGACCTGTCCTGTGAACTCAAGATGGAAAATAGCAAGGTGATGATTTTAATTATGAACGGATTTTAAGTAAATGTGACAGGACACGCTTGTTCTTAATTGCTTTGGCTGTTTTGGTGTTCCTAGCAGCCAGTGAACGAAGTCCCTCCCCAGCCTCGTTCCTCTCCAACATACCCGGATAACTCATCCACATTACCAGCGTCTTCAGAGAATAAGAGAGCTGGAGCTGGAACCATTCAGCACATGCAAGTGGCCTCTACAGGTGAGATTCCACGACCCTGCATGTGTTCGGCTCAGACGAGAGTGTATATCTGTAACCATTACAGACAAAAAGGTCAACTTTTATAATACGAATGAATACAAATTAAAAATCTAAAGTTAACTAATCCTCATTCTCTCTGTCTTTGATGTATAGTTGTAACTTCGTTCAACGTGAAGAAACACCCTGAGGAAGAGGAGACAGTTTTGTCCCATAAGTCCATGAGGTCGATAAGACAAGCAGGAATCACAGCGGTCTTCACTGGACAAACAGTAAATGTATGCGCTAGCTTTCAATAAAAAGAAAATCACAATTTCTACCAGAATAAAATTTTGAGAAAACAAGATTTGAGTAATTGCGATATATAAACTGCGAAAAATAAAGTTTCTCTGACAAAATTGTTAAAAAGAGCTGCACTATCCTTTACACCTCTCCCTCAATACCTATTGACTGGTTGTTGTAGCTTATGCAGCCTTTTAAAACCTTGCCAATTAGTAAAGTAATTCAATGCTGATTTGTACAATAAAAGCTGCAACAATCATGTAAAAAAGTAAACATTTAACATTTTAGTTAATAAGAAAGTGTAAAATGAAAGCAAATGTAATTTTATACACTGCTCAAAAAAAATAAAGGGAACACTAAAATAACACATCCTAGATCTGAATGAATTAAATATTCTTATTAAATACATACTGTAGCTGAATGTGCTGACAACAAAATCACTCAAAAATTATTAATGGAAATAAAATTTATTAACCCATGGAAGTCTGGATTTGGAATCACACTCAAAATTGAAGTGGAAAAACCTCCCTACAGGCAGGGCGCCAGTGGGCGTAAGCACAACCCCCACCTGTGGAGGTCGGGCCCTCATACCACCCTCATGTGGCGCTTTTCCACTGCGTGGTACGACTCGGCTCGGCATGGCACGGCTCAGTTCGGCTCGGTTTGCGCTTCCACTGCAGTTTAGTACCGCTTTAGAGTGGGCGGGATTATTCACGTGTGGTTATAGTTGCGCCGCCTCTACTGCCGTGACATCCTCGTAAACGTGCCACAAACAAACACACAACAATGGATTTTTTTAATTCCGCGTCGCCCCATCAAGCTCTTGCTGGATCCGCTCCTCGGCTATCAACAAGAGGAACATCTGTACTTCCTAAATAGACCACGAAAAAGCCATTTTTGGTTGATACAAAAAGGTGCATTTCTTCAAACAAAACAGTTGTGTCTGATCCTTCTCTGGCTAATCAGTGACCAGCAGAGTTTACACGTCACATTTTGGTAACGGTACGGCTCGCTTGAAACCTCGAAAGGTGGTACTAAAAAAAGGACCAGGTATCAGGTACTGTTCCCAGGGGAAAACCCCCCAAAATTGAGCTGTACTGAACCATACCGTACCGTACTATGCAGTGGAAAAGCGCCAATGGAGTCTGTTTCTGACCATTTGAGCAGACACATGCACATTTGTGGCCTGCTGGAGGTCATTTTGCAGGGCTCTGGGAGTGCTCCTCCTGTTCTTCCTTTCACAAAGGTGGAGGTAGCAGTCCTGCTGCTGGGTTGTTGCCCTCCTACGGCCTCCTCCACGTCTCCTGATGTACTGGCCTGTCTCCTGATAGTGCCTCCATGCTCTGGACACTACACTGACAGACACAGCAAACCTTCTTGCCACAGCTCGTATTGATGTGCCATCCTGGATGAGCTGCACTACCTGAGCCTCTAGTGTGGGTTGTAGACTATCACTAGAGTGAAAGCACTGCCAGCACTCAAAAGTGACCAAAACATCAGCCAGAAATGACTGAAAACACTTATGTTCTTGTGCTGCGCATGCGTGAAACATAACACGATTTGGTCTGCCGTTTATTTACTTTCCAAAACTCTTTGAAACATCGCGGCAAAATGTAGACAAAAAACATGTTGAGTTTTTTAAATGGACTAACAATGAGAACGAGCATGTACAAACTGACATTAATCTTTAATAGGGCTGTCAAAATTGAGAACAAACAAAACAACTGCTGTACACAGTCCACACTGCGACGTGAAAACGGCGTTTTCAAATCTATCCTCTTTGGAGAGCATTTTCAAAAAGCTCAGTTTTCCTGGACCAAAAATGCTGTCTCAGTGTGGACAGAAGGCCATAACGAAGAGAAAAAGATGCGTTTTCTTACGAAAACGTATTAGTGTGGACATGGCCTTGATTTCACAGAAGTGGGATTGACTTGGAGTTACAAGTGTTCCCTTTATTGTTTTGAGCAGTGTATATTAAATAAAAAATGCATTTGTTGTGAAACATGAGCTCAATAGTTAGGTCTATCAAACTGTAATTTTTTTTTTCATATGCAAAAGTGAAAAAAGTGACAAAAGCGCAAAGTGTATTAAAATCAAAAGCAGATGTTTCAACCCTTACTTCATGGCTCATAAGGCCAAAAAAGCAACCAAACACTTATATATAGGCACAATTAAATACTGTTGACAGCTGATCTTAATCACTTAGAGATAACTCTCTTACTAAGTTTCCCTTTACAAAAATGAATAAAAATAATTGATGAAACATGATCTCAGAAATCTCCTTTGTTAATGCTGAAATCACAGTAAATCAATGAACTCTTCAGGTCGCAGAGGACATAATCCTGAATCAACATTACTGTCCAAAAATATAGATTTATCCCAATCCCTACCCTTAAACCTACTGTAACCCTACCCAAAATGTATTCAGTGGCAAATGATAGCTAATTAACAAAGGTGTAGAAGCACCTAACCCTGATTATAAACCTAAAACAGATATTTCCTGAAAAATTATCCCTCAATTCTGATTGGTTGTTTGGAATGTTGTACTTGGTGAAATCATGGTAACCTGTTAACTTGCCCTTCTAAAAGAAAAAAGGGTGTTGGTGGTGTTTCAGGGAGAGGGGTACATTTTTATTTAAGTCTGAATGTAAAGTAGTTTGCAATTACATTTATTTTGATTTGAAGTTAATGTATTTATTTGCAAGTGAGATCGTATGGCGATATTGATTTCTATAGGTTTGTATGAATCTGTTTACAGAAAGGACAGAATAGAATTGTTCCCATTGAAGCACTGGAGGCAAATCTTGCAGACATTGATTCTCTGATACCAACTCATGACGAGAACGGAAGGCCCATTGCTGAATGGAAGAGACAGGTTATGGTACGCAAGCTTCAGGCTCGTCTGCAGGACGAAGATGTCCACAGCAGAAAAGTAAACTTCTCAACCCCCTCCAACATAAAAGTTCTTGCATAATGTACTAAGTCATAAAACATTACAAATAAAATTGTTTTTTAAACAGGACAACAGTGACCAACACATGGAGATGGATGGCTGGAGGTATTCCCAAGTCCACAATGTCATTTTGGGCCCTTTTGGAGAACTGCTAACTGAAGATGACCTGGTCTACTTGGAGGGACAGATTGAAACTATGTCCCTTCAGAAACGATGCCAGGTTTATGAACTAGAGCTTGCGCGACTGGCGGAGGAACTCAGGACCATCCTTCCTGCTCCTATCGTTAATATCACCGTCAACACCCAGTGCCAGCAGCTCCCAAACATGGAGGAATCTCTACCCCTTCCTGTATGGTACAATCGCATCTCAAATATAGTAAAGAGCATGTCACTGCTCCTGACAAACCTCTCCGAAACAAACAGTGAAGATGGGATCAGTAAGATGCCAAACACAGATCTGGCATCGGTGTTCACATACCAGCCAGAGAGGCAAAGTTCAATCAGAGGACGAAGGCAAAAGGTGGAAATGGAGATCCAGCAATCAGGAGTTTCTGTGAGAAATCTGAGGTCCAACTTTGAGGGTCAGATAGGAAACATCTACCCATTTTCTGGGCTTTTAAACAACACATCAGACACAAGGCAGCAAAAACTGACTATGTCGACAAATAGTAAGGAGCAGCCAACTCAAAGCACTGATATAAATCACATTAACGATGGTGCCATAAAGTGCCTACAGGCACCAGGCAAAGATGCAAATAAAGTGATGGAGACCACCTGCTTGCGAAAGGAGCGAATAGTTGTCCTGTTTTTGAGCCATTGGAAAAGGTCTGCGTATGCAATATCAATGCGAGCCAAGATGAAACAAGAGCTTGGCACTCTCACAGGAGAAGGAATAACAGCTCCTGTCTCCAAGCCAGGAACCAGATCACTGTATCATCTTTATAGGCAAAGAACCGCAACAGAGAAGATGATTGGCAACTGGAAACGCATCGCCTCAGGGGTCCCATCACGACAGATCCGGAGCCTCCAAAGGAAGCAAGTGACCTACTCCCCCGAGCAATTCCTTCCTCGTGTGGACGGCGCTCCTGTTGCTTACGACAGCTTGACACTTGACTTGTTCATGCTTGGCTATTTTCACATTCTTGAGCAGGACCTCCCAGCTGAGGAGCGCAAGATGAGGCACCTGCTTTGCTTTGAGGTCTTCGACCACGTGGGGAACTTCCCCTGGGAGACGGTCCGAGACTTTCACCGGGCTGTCCTCAGGGAGATTGAAGCTGGGAGACGTGAGTGGAAAGATGGTTTTGAGGACGTCAAAATGCAATACTTTGGGAAAAGAGAAAATGGGATCTCTAAGGAATCCGTTAAGAATTCTAAAGCCGTGCCACAGGTTATCATCGAGAATACCGTATCAAAGGATGGAGGGCATCCCAGCAGAGATGGAAGCAGTGAATTCTCAATGTTTAGTAATGATGAAATTTGTAAATATATCGATCGCAGTTTCACCTTCTGGAAAGAGAAAGAAGCAGAGTTGTTTGATTTTTGAGGTTTGGAAATGCAGTGATGATTTATAATGTATCTGAAGACTATACAACTGAGAATTATTTTGAATGCAAAATAATTTTGAAGTTACAGATAATTGATATGACAAAAAAGAAGTTTGTTATATAATAACGTTTGTTAATTAAGTGCTTTGTAATGCAGCATCAGGTAAAATGTACCTTATATAAAGAAATACCACAATTACATGATGAATCTGGCCAAAAGAGTCGTTCAGCCATGCATTCCACAAATTTTTAAGTTTACCCTTTCTCTTTAATAAATAAAAATTTTATTTGAAAATTGCTGTTTTGTGAGATTGATCATTCCGGAGTGCCTTATAACTGTTATATTTTTGTTTTTGCACAAGAAACAAACCGACTGAGTATAGTACATAAATATACATTTATGGTGGTGAGTAAAAAGTGTGTGACCTGCAGGGATGGGGCCGATGAAACATGTATAAGATGGAGTGTAACACTTGATATATAGCAGTAGTGCTATGGTATGATCTAAACCAGAAAAACACTAAACATAACACATCTATGGTATATAAAAGCAGCAATTCACTCAGTACATTGTGGCAGGAAGATAATGTTGTGTATAGCCTATTATCACACGTTCAGGGAGCTGTTGAAAAAAACAGATTATGCTGGTAGGTTTTGAAGTGTGGCTGCTAGTTTAAGCTGGTCATGTGCTGGTCCTAAGCAACTAACCCTGCTCAGGATTGGTTTAAGACAGCACATGACCAGCTTAAACCAGCTCAAACCAGCATCCATGCTTCAGAACCTACCTAACCAGCATATGCTGTTTTTTCTTTTTCAACATGGCTGTGGGCAAACACACACACATTACACAAACAAGGAAACCTTAACTTGAGCTAAGGAAATTACTCTTGCTGTGGCATGCTGTAACCACCATTCTCCTTCTTTACATGAAAGAAAATACTGAACTGAAGAAACCATTTACTTCATGAATGTTCAAGATCTTACTAACAGTTAATAACATGTTGTATTTATTACGATTAGCTGCAACACATTTAAACGTTTTGAGGAATGTTTTTATTGTCAACATTATCTTCAGTATATTTTTTAGCCCCAGGCTGTAGATTATGAAGCAGTCTGCAAATAGACTTGTCAGGAGATAACATGCATTGAAATTTCTAGGACACAGTAATGATCTCACCACTAATATTAAACACATAATCTAGCATTTAATTTGGATAAATTTTAATTCTTAGCTGCACAGCACAATATTTATCTTATGTTTTCTATTGGCCATTGTTGTTTTGCTGACATTTTTTTAAATCAACATCAAATACCTCCGTCCTCTGAAACAACGCTTCTTATTTAAAATCTCATCAGACTGGGACACAATGTGCTGAAGGAGAAAGATTTATAGATTTATGTCCAGTAGGTCGAAAGGGCATGCTTGGATAGTGCTTGGTGAAATTATTTGCATGTTTCACTAACACATAATGCCAAGCTGTGTACTCAAAGTTATACTGGTTTGAACTGTGAATCTTTCTCCCTTAACTTTCAAATCTAATCTAATATTTTCATGCAATAAACGCAATATATATATATATATATATATATATAATGATATTTTATAGATTTATCACCTTAAAAACAGCACAAATGCAAGTATAATTATAACATTTTATTATACAAGATTTATATTATAATGCACACACAGGGTTTGCAACATTTTGTTTAACACTTTCCATTCAATCAGGCTATTTATTCACAGGATGCATTCACTTGTATACAAAACAGAATATACATACAGCCTGGGGTATGTACAAAAAAACAAAACTAAGCGTTAAAAGTATATAAATATATGTTGCACTTCCAGATGCAGCTGCAAACACTGCTGCACGGATGCTGGGCCTGCGGTTTAGTGTGCGAAGAGAGTTTATGAGGGACGTTTCCGTAAACACACAGTGATATCAGACGGGCGTATCGCCACCGCTGCGCATGCGCACAGGACGGGAGACTTGACATCGCGGAGCAGCACTGCAATATCCATCGATTCGGGACCGAAGATTATCCATCTGCATTCTCGCAAGGCTGGTGCCACCTGTACATATTAATCCATACCAACTGTGTCATTAAAGCAATCATGTCCATGGGAAGTGACTTTGGGAACCCTTTACGGAAATTCAAACTTGTTTTTTTAGGGGAGCAAAGCGGTGAGTCTTTGGGTTTGCCACAACTGGGTTTAGACGAACCCATTAACCTTTCGACACATGCATGAAGTGCATTAGTATGTTGTATATGAGTCTTTTGTGTATCCGCTGGTGTTATTTCGAACGATGCTATCTCTCCATCGATTGCCTGTCAAAGTAGTCGCTTGCATATGTTTAATTTTTGATTAGTCATGTAAATGTATAGCTATGCAGCGTCATTAGGCTACTAAACACCCATCTGTGAATATAACGTGATATAATCGCTATTTAAACAACTCTGTTATGACTGTCACCTGTATTTTCCATTGGAAGCAGAAGGGCTGATAATATTATTGATTGCTGTTATTTTAGCGCAGGCGAAATAACTCAAAACAAACGATATATACTAAATAATTCAATCGAAAGACGCGTATATCGCCGTGTTTGTATGTGCCTTCGTGTAAATATCCACTGATTTAATGTCATGGAGCAGAAAAGCGCAGAGGCTTTGCATTTCCCGTGTGTCTACTGGAGACACACCCAGGTTGGCAGTCAGTGTCTGTGGGATTCTTCAGCAGGGCAAACATTAAAACCTCATGCATTCTTTTATGAGCAGTCATAAGATCAGGCTGTATGATATGGCTAGATATCGTGGTTTATTCATTTGGGCGGATGATGGTTTTATCAGTGTCACTTTCGGTGTTTGTGAAGACGTAATCAGACGGGCATTTGAGATCATGTCTGTCATTTAATGACTGGACATCTAAATATTGAAAATAATAACACTGAACATGGCGTCACCGTAAAGTTCACGTGCCCTTGAGATATTTTTGCCTTTAAATTTCCAGTAATGCTTATAGCTCCTAATACAGTGGTTATGCATTCATCATTCACTGAAAACATGGACAGGCGGTCAGACAGAGGGCCCTCTGTACTGGAGAAAACAGCATTAGATTGTGATAAGTGATAATTGCAAATTAAGTCTTGTCTAAATAATAAATCCTACGCTGCCTGAATATGATGATATTACCACACCTGCAAAGAAAAACCATTATTTTCCCCTTTATTGTTTCCATTTTATGTCGGCTTTTGAACGTTCTGTTATTGTTTACTCACCTCCGTGTTGTTCCGAACCATCTTTCTGTTACTGTGGAACACAAAAGGAGATGTTAGAAAGAACAACATCCTCTCAATCGCCACTTATCTTTTTTTTCCCATGTAATGAAAGTGAATCGTGGCTGATGAAAGGAAGTCATGCACGTTTGGAGCAACATGAGAGTAACTGATGGCATGGTTTGCATGGACTGTCCTGACTATCATCAGAAGACCACTTGTATTCTGCTGTCCATGGTCCTGAAGCTCTCTGCTGTTCAGATTTGGTTGATCTTGTCTCAAGACCTCGGCAGAACAACCAGTGAAGTCACTGAAGAATGGGACCATTATGCCCTTTTGTTCTATGAGCTCCAGTATAACCAATGGCATTGTGGCGTTTGGTGATTTTAGTATCTCGGCTCAGCCTGATAAACAGGCTCGACCAGACTGGCTTAAAAAGAGCAATCCTCTGAAATGTGTACTCGGGAATTCTGCTGTCATGCACTGCCGCATTTTTGAAGTCATTTTTCCCTGTCGTCATAACTCTAAATGACAGTGAAGTTCAAATGACATTCTCTGTGTAATCCCTTAAGAAATACCGTCATTTGAAGGACGGAGGTTATATGCCAGCATTGTAGTGTAATTCAATTATTAAAAACACAGTGTATGGGATTGGTCAGGACAAACAAGTTATTAATCCCTTCAATGCATATGATGATTCATCAAAATCTGAATCTTTTCCTGGTTTTGTTGGTTTGTTTTACAGTTGGGAAGACATCGCTGATAACAAGGTTCATGTATGACAGTTTTGACAACACTTATCAGGTATGCTATTGGTTCTAGTACAGACACCAAAGACTTTTCCAACAAGTCTGTGTTATTTTGTATCTTATTTTGAATCTTATTATCATTACAGGCAACCATTGGAATTGACTTTTTATCAAAAACGATGTATCTGGAGGACCGGACTGTAAGAATTGTATATCACATTAATGCAACTATCAAAATCTATCATTATTTCTACAAATATGCATTGTTTGTTTTTCTTGCAGGTGAGGTTACAGCTATGGGACACCGCAGGGCAGGAGCGCTTTAGGAGTCTTATCCCGAGCTACATTAGAGACTCCACAGTGGCTGTGGTGGTGTATGATATCACAAGTGAGCACCTCAAACATGCACTTTGACCCATTGTGTGATAAAAACATTTATCAAAAATTTCCTTTTCTTCTTCCAGATGTCAATTCATTCCAGCTAACCTCCAAATGGATTGACGATGTCAGAACAGAGAGGGGAAGTGATGTCATCATCATGCTGGTGGGCAATAAAACAGACCTGGAAGAAAAGAGGTGGAGTCTTTTACATTTTATACAACACTTTGTGCTAGAATTCTTAATATGTGTCACTGTAGTATCAAGTTTCATTTTTATATTTTTCTCTTTTTTGTATAAATTTTTAGAAAAAGTAGTTTAAATTTTATTAAAATTGTAACGCATTATGTTGATTTGCTCTGATAGGCAAATCACTATAGAGGAGGGTGAGCAGCGGGCCAAAGAGCTGAATGTAATGTTTATTGAGACTAGTGCAAAGACTGGCAGCAACGTTAAACAGGTGAGTCTAAGAGCGCTACAATGTCTGCTCAATGGCAAATGGACTTGATCCAATAGAGTAATTGAATTGAGATCATGCCCTGTAACATGACACATGAAAAGCTCTAAAAAGATTTGATTTAGTCAGAGTTGTTGCCCATAGGGCTTTAACTGTACCGGTCCACTCTGAAAAAAAAAAATCTGATTTCATTCTCTTTCTGTTTGGTTTAATAGTTGTTTCGGCGAGTGGCTGCTGCTTTGCCCGGAATGGAGAGCCTGGATGATAACAACAAAGAAGGAAGTATCCTTTAATGCATGACATTTAAAGCAGATAAGTATCATATTTGAAAATGTGCCGCATGTTAATGTGGAGGTTGATGAGTAAACTTAATAATTTCGCCACCTGGAGGTTGATAAACAGTTCGAAAGCTGAAAACAGTAGGTAATTTCCCAATTCACATTTCCACTAGTGAAACTAAGTTCTTGTGCATAATTTATAGCTATACATATATTCTTTTTTCATCTATTGTTGATATAAAGCCTTATTTAACCGTCTGGCTCCTTTTTCAAAAATACAGACTTTTCATGACACTCTTTCGCTTTCTGATAATGCTTTTTCACCTAAGATACCATAAAAATAGAATATTGATTTAATAAAATAAGTTGGTCCTACTTTATATTAGGTCATAGCAGCAAGAGTTTTTGGTTTCACTTTATTTTACAGTATGTGTACTTACATGTTCTAATAATCTACTTACAGTGTACCTGCCCAAGAACGTACTGATAATATAAGGTAACTACATGGGGTAGAATTAGGTTCAGGGTTAGTACATAGTTATTGTAATTATTGCAATAAGTAGATAGTACTGTATGTACATGAAGAAAATAAAGTGCTACCATGTTTTGCAATAGGATATGACCACAATAAGTGCATTCTACTTATGTAAGTACATAGTAGTTAAGGTGACCTAATATAAAGTGTGACAAATGAATTTATTAAGAGATAATAAAATTACTGGGAAGTTGAGCTGAATACTTTAATAAGGTAACACCTTGATTTCCTTGACACGCATCCCTTCTCCAGTGATTGACATTAAGCTGGACAAACAGCCAGATCCTCCGGCCACTGAAAGTGGGTGCTCCTGTTAGTAGAAAGTGGTTCGGACCTTCATTAACACCACATGCTTGTTCTGTTGCTTCCTATGGGTCCACGTCCAGTTGAACTTTACGATCGGATATAGGCTTTTTACATCTGAATGGGTCTAAAATTATATTCCTCAGTTGCAAGAACAAAAAACAAAAAATCTACACCGTCTGTTTAATTGCCAAAATAATATCATAGGTAATTCAAAGTGACTAGCTAACAGATTCATATAAGACAGGAAGTGGCATGTGTACCATCTTCGGACAAACAACATTCAGAGTGTATTATCGGTTGTTATGTTTTGTATTTTTGTACATTACAAAAAGCACTAAATGATGCCTTCACACACACACAAAAAAAGAGTTTAAGATTCAAGACGGGGGACAGAGTAACTGTCTTTCGTCCATAGCATGCATGTAAGACAACTTTTAGAATCTGTCATGTCCTTTGGTCCATACACATCGATAGCAACGAAAAGAAGAACTCAGAATTAATGAAAAAAAGAACAAAAAGAGAGAGGTCCTGTTCAAAGTCTTAGTGTGGGTCTGTGTATACAGTACATCCTACATGCTAATCCAGTACCAGTCTCCGTGAGAGGTGTGTGTACTAACCCGGTTAACCTTTAAAGTGCCGTGGCACTGTTGCAAACAACCAATGGATTTTTCTGCTAGCTTCATGTATACACTTTAGATCCGCCAGGCGGTACTGTATTGTATATAGTATTTATATTATTGTGAACATCCATCATTTAGACGTGGTTTATGTTCACTTGTACAATTCTTCTTCTTTTTTTTTTTTAAATATGACAAGGGCTTCACTTTTATTTTCTCTGTCTCACCTGTAGCCATACACTGGTAGTGAAGTATTACTTATGGTTTGGGCATTTTAATGTTGCCTTATACTGTTTTACTTATCCTTCTTTTTTTTTTTTTTTCCTGAAAGAACACATTATTCCTGTTAAACCCCGTTTCAGATGTTTTACAGAAATATGTGATTTTTAGTTTTTAATTATAATTTTGTATTTGCAGCCAACTAGAACTAAAACGAATGAGTTAAATGTCCTTCATTCGGTTGAGGTGAGTAAGGCGATTTTAAGGTGAGCCTTAGGAAACAACAGATTTTCATTTCAAATACATGCACTTTCTTCTGGGTTCTGACAAGGAAGTGTATGGTTCACCACATCCTGAAGTGATGAATCAGACAAATGATTGTCGTATCCTTTGTAGTAAAGCTCTCGTAATCTCCCGCACATGCTGAATGGATGTGTAGATTAAAATGCTAGTCGCAGGCGAACACTTTCATCCTAAAACGTGAAGACCTTTTTCAAACAGCACTGAGCTGAGAGAGAATGTACCCGCCTGTCGTCCGCTCACAATATTCTGGTTATCGCAACAGTACGTTCAAGAAATGTGAGTTGTTTACAAATCTCTGGAAACGTAGTATCTTTACTGTATTTGTTGTTTTTTTCTATTTTGAATTGTTTACATAAATGCACTGATTAACACCACTGATTGTATAGAGATTAATTTAGGATATATTAGGTATTTATAATATATTTAATGTTAGTGCGAGTTTCTTTCTGGTGCCAATAATTCTATTCATTAAAACAAAAAAAATGGACATGAGGAATAACTGTGACTGAATTGTTGGTACTAGACTTCAGCTTCTGGGATAATTTAAGGGGCCGCTGATATTAACTGTGGGGAGGGTCTGAGGAGAATGAGTTTTGCATTGACAGGGCACAGAATACGGCATCTATCACATTCACATTTCTCAAGCCTCCGTTTCCTCTCGTTCGCTTTGTCATCTTTCACTTTTGTACACTAGTTGTGCCTTCTGTTATTGTGACATCACAATGCAAAGCTTTCATTGTATGGCTACCTGAGAACACATACGTTAGAGAACGGTGGTCACTGACTGGTCGGCCAGACAACTGAAGGATTTATGATCAAATTGTTGTATTCACACCATCTAGCCAATTCACAGCGGTCGAGAAAAATTGCAGAACAGCCCGGTGCAAGCGGAAGGTTGTATGTAAAACAGGAAGTTGAGTGTGATGAGATTTAATCTGTCAGAGCTGTTGCCATAGGGTTGTGTAGAGCAGTGTAGTTGGCTCTTTATTCACTCTGTAAGGACATTTATGAGCATGACATCTGTCTGAAAAAAAAATCAATAAAATCCATGTCTTAATACCAAACTGTCTACTGCTACAGTACTGAGTGTGATTTTATTTTAATTAAGTTCTAATGATTTCTTTATTTACTAAAAGCTTTCAAAAACACATTTTAAGATGTTATATCATGCTCAAAGTTTCATTTAAAGTTGAAATCAATGGACACTTTTCACAGTTTCCCAAATTTCTTCATTTTGTAAATATTTATTATTTAATTGTCTCATTTATTAATTAATGTAATTTATAATTGGTCTTTTCTTACCTTGGTAATTACATAAAATGAGCTTTCACTGCTATGTGAGTATTATTAATAACAAGGCTAACGAAGTAATGGCAAATTTGACATATTTCTTTTTAACGAAACCAATCTTTGACATTTTTTTCCACTTTTGGAAAGTCACAGAAACTTCAAGGTGATTTTTTTTTTTCTTTTGCTATCGATGCAAAGACAAAATTGATTTGTTCTAGTTTTCATTCTAAAGGTCAGTTATTACAAAAAGGTCCATTACA
The DNA here is from genome assembly GCA_032361065.1 of Enteromius trimaculatus. Taxonomy (NCBI): domain Eukaryota; kingdom Metazoa; phylum Chordata; class Actinopteri; order Cypriniformes; family Cyprinidae; genus Enteromius; species Enteromius trimaculatus. The sequence continues at coordinate 7,927,648 of JAUMHP010000041.1, forward strand.
GTTTAAGTATAACCTTGTTGGAAAATCTCAAAGACATTAATAATTCCCATGCAACATTACAAATGCGGAATTAATGGCTAATCCATTGCATTTATTGTGATGCACAGAGACTGGGATTCCCCTTGGCATGGAAACTCTGGTCCTCTGGAGAGACAGGTGACTGAAAGTAGAGGCTCACATGATTGAGAAATCGTTTCTTGCCCAACTGTGGACTTTCCAAGCCGTACCACACAAATGAGGATAAATGCGAACAAACAAGGGGCAGGTATTTTTAATATAGCCCACAAGGTGCAGGTTAATGTTTTAACTGTAAATAGAAATTCATCGTCACCACTTATCACAGCAATCTCACGAGAAAATGGCCCCTAGAGGCTCCGAGAGCACATTTGTCTAGCAGTCACAAAAAAGCCATGCCAATCACTGACAGCCATCACACCAAATAAAAGGAAACCAGCTAGGAGATTACAGGGCTCTCTAGTCCTCATCACCTGCATCTTTTGTAAGTACTATGTTAATTTTCTTAGCATCAGGAAACTAATCAGTATGTACCATTATTTCTAAAGGTTGCAAGATGAGTGATAGTGTTTAATTATTATGGTTATGAGTCTTCAGCATCAGCAGGTCTAACAGATTTTTCAAAAAACAAAAGGATAAACCAAAATTAATCAATTGTTAATAGAAAATAATAAAGCTCAGCTAAATATTTCCTTTTGTTGCTGCATTAAAAATGCTGCAAAAAAAACATTTAATGACTTTTTTTTTTTTTTACAATATTTTGTCTTTTTCTTTTATTATTATTACTATTTGTTACATTTTTGTTTGCATTATTTTAATGTATTGTAAGCTATGTAAATATGATGTTATGTGCCTTTTACTGTATTCTAAGTCCAGGTTAATGTGCAAAATTAAATTTGATATAATATTTAACATGGAATTACATGGAATCACTTCTCTATAAGAGGCTGAAGTCCATTAATTTGTTTAAGTATCGATTATGCACACGATAAATTTTTTAAAATCTTTTTTAAATAAGCATCTGAAGATATATTTAGCGCTCTCAGAGCACCAGAGCCAGATTTTCAGTGTAAATGTAGTTTGTGATCAATATGCAGGACTCTTCTTGGAAGCATGTCTAGGGTGGAAGGTTACGGAGAGTCTGACCTGCGCTCACAGCTACGAGCATGTAGGACTGAGATTGCTATGGCGATCCATGACCCTTTCCCATTGCTGTACGGGCTGGCCGATCAGGACATCATCTCTGAACAGATCCTAAGGGTGAACATTTTTATAAGAAATACATTTCTCAGCATAATTATAAACATGCAAAATCAATTGATTAAACGCTAAAACAAGAAACTAACACAATTACCGATCAACACCTAAAAGGAGACTTTAGAGAGAAAGAAAAAGGACGGGATCCACAAAGCTGTCTACTCACTGCTCACTTTGATACTGGACCAGGATGCCACAGTCCTCCAGGGCTTCTGGAAAAATCTCTGCAAAGAGTACAATAAGGAGTGCTACCCAAAACTAGACACCCTGTTTATGAACCTTCCCAAAGGTACAGTGCACAGGTCTGGCAAACATTAGTGGTTTGGAGTATAATAATTACAGCTGAAGTGATGATAATCTGATTTGGCAGGGTTAAAGCAGGTGGCCAGACATGCAGGGAACCCCAGGCTTGAGCTGCATGTCCGCAGCCAGTCAGGCAAGAAGAGAGGGGTGGCTGAAAAACAACTCCATACCAAGAAAGCCTTGACCTCCAGCTCAGGTATGGACACTGGCACACAAACGAAAAAAAGGTTAAAAAGGTTTTTCACTCTGCACTCAAAACCGATCTGCCAAACAAAAGGGAAATGCTTACCTAAGATATTGAAATGCATATAAAATAATCATATGGTAAAATACTAAAACTACTAGGCAGTGTTTATTTGGACATTTTTTTTACCGCCGCTTGCAGGCAAGCCTCATCAGATCTACACAAATCATGTGATATTTTCACGATCAAAAAGGCAAATAACTGTTTATAATCTGTGGACACACGTGTAAGTTTGTATGGCCACGACAGGATGCTTCTATTTGCAAACATGATAGTCCTGATAGCTGGATGTCTTCACTGTTCCAGGAAGCAAAGGCAAGCCGATGAGAAAGACAGATGGTGCAGCACTTTCTCAGGTCTCGGTGGAAAACGGTAATCACATGCTTGTGTAAAGTGTGTCATTAGAAGGCTATGCATTATAGTAAATGAACGAGATTGCGGATGAATAAATGTGATTCCCAAAAATACAGGGGTCCAGGCTGTATCTACCTCAGTCCAGAGGGCTGTGACTGTGTCTGCGAGTGAGCATCCCACTGGCTGCGGGACAGTGGAGGGGATTCTGATCCAGCAGGTCATTGAGTCTGGTGAGCTCAGCACACTAATACAGTATTGACAGACTGTGAAGAAAGCCTTTACTTAGATAATGCTTTAGCTCTTAGTGTGTGTTTTGATAGTGTAACCTTGCCGTGTAAACACTTTGCCGGTTCACTTTGGCAGCACAGATGTCTCAGCTGCTCTCTCCCGCAGGAGGTGCCAAAAAATGCATCAAGGTTGGAGGAGAATTCTACTCTTCTGGCAAACTGGAGGAGACAGCTGGAGTGCACAAGACACAGACTGCACAAACCTATAGCCACCAGCAGGGAGAGCCAAGCACCAGAGTCATGGATGTAGGTGATTTGTGGACTCCAGAAAATCCCAGAAAACCTACTTAACCTAAAATTTTTAGGGATAAGCAGTCATCATTTTAACCTGGTACAACAAGTTTGTGATGCATACTGTATGTTCTAGGTCGAGCATAATGATGATGAATGTACCGTATGTAAAGACGGTGGGGAGCTCATCTGCTGTGATGGATGTCCTCGCGCTTTCCATCTCACCTGCCTAGTGCCGCCCCTTACCTCCATACCCAGGTACAGATTAGTCATGTGACACACAGGCCACTGACCCTACCATACCTAGAGCTGATGATCTATGGTTGTGCTCCTCATTATTCTTTAGCTGTGTCAAGCGTAAGTCAGTGTAACCTAGTACATAGTAGAATATGAAAAAAACCCACACACAATTAAATGTAATTATTAGTATAATCATTTAAATCAAATCTTAAATAATTTGTTACAAATTTGCCAATTAATTTTCAGTTTCACGAATTTACTTGTAACATGATTTATGTTGATTTGCAGGTTTAAAAGATTTTTTAAATCCCAGGTTTTTAGTCTTTTAGAGCCAGTGGTTCTCAACCAGCGGGCCAATACCCACCAGGGGGCCTCAGCAAACTTTTACTGGAGCAGTGGGATGATTTACAATTCATCAGTTATATTTTTAATTAATCTTAAATTAATACATCCTTAAAATTACAGACTAATTTTATTAATTAATTATACTAACATTATTAGTCAAATTAATCAAATTTATATTTTTTATTGATACGATATATGTAAAAAAAAAAAACACATAAAACATAAAACCACACATAAAATAAACAAGTAGTATTGTTATAATTATATAAAATGGAGATATTTTAACATTTATGGTGGTGGGGTTTAAAGATGGCTTTGGACATTGGGAAGCTTTTGAGTAAAAACAGTTAAGAGGCACTGCTCTGTATAAAACTCTATGAATTTGTTTGTTGTTAGTGGAACCTGGCGTTGTCAGCTATGCCAAAGCATCAGAATGAAAGACAGAACATATACCCCTTTGCAGGTAAAACATAATATTTAACAAGACAGCATATCCCTACCAACTAAAGTTGCATTACAGTGATTCACACATGAACCTCATGTTTAGTGATTATTAGAAGTCGTGACAGTAGTAACGTCTCTGTTCTTATTTTTTAGCCTGCAGTTCACCCTCCAGTGACAGAGACAAGCTCCAGCTCCGCTGTGGACTTCTCTTTCTTCTCGTCTTTGTCCTCCACTTCACTCTCTACAGTCACGGGAGGCAAAAGTATTCAGCCCCTGGGCTTCCAGGTAACACTTCCATGTGACTCAGTGAGAGACACTGTTACTGAGTACATGAGAGCACCGCATTTTCACACCAAGGGCAATAGCTATAACAATAAACTGAACTATAGCATTTTAATAATCCCTGGAACCACTTTCAGAATGATTTTTATACAGAAGTACAATAAAAACATAGTCAGCCAATGAGAATCCACCCAGCATTAAACAGCTACAGCATTTAAAGCAGCAGACAATACTAGAGTGTGCTTGTAATTAATCGAATGTTGTCATACATTGGTGGGGATGCTTATATAGTCATTGTAGTTATCTTTATAGTTATTGTTCTTTAGGATAATAAACACAGATAATGAGGATAATGACACAGAAAAAACAGTGTCACAGGAATTACTACCAATTTGTTTTTAAATTGATGAACAATTAAAAACATTGACAGTTAATTAGAATCTGCACAGCAGGCGATAAAACAGCTGCACAATAAAAATATTATTGCGCATTGGTGTGGATGCTAATATAGTAATCATTATAGTTTTTGGTATGCCTTTACTATGTGTGGAGAAATAACTCATTCAAAAAATGTATCTTATTTACACACCTTCTTGTTTAAATCATGTATATCTCTGACATGTTTTTTTGGTCTCTTTTAGCCTTCAGATGGTGAAATGGTTGGGATGAAGATGGCTTGTGGAATTTGCCACCTTACCCGAGGAGAGCTGATAACCTGCCCACAGTGCCTGCAGAGTTATCATGCCCTCTGCAACTTTTCCAAGTACTGATGCCATTTATAATAGAATAACTGTGAGGTCTATCACTCTTTGGAATCTCTTGTCACTCCTCCTATCTTCCCCTATTTGTCTTTTTTTAGTGGAAAGCCAAGATGTAGAAATTGCTCCAGGTCTTCTTGGGGCCCTGAAAGTGAAACATCATCGAGGAGTCTTCAGGTAATCCATATACACTAAAACAACACTTCAGGGCCAGCTGTCCTCACAGATGTTATTAGACTGGTTTATTCCCACAGGTGAGTCAACACATGACTGATCAGGGCTTAACGCCATCAGAGCAACTGCTCAACAGAGATGAAATGGACTCTATAATAGGCGAGGTGAGGTTGTGTTTTTCAATAGCATACAAATAAATTAATAAATGCAAGCCACAGATGAGATGCCTAACAGCATATTTGTCTTGATGAACGCAGAGCTCTATAGATGGGATCCTGCATTGGGCTTTCCACAACATTTCACGTCCTCTTTCTGAGTCTCAAAGCTATTTCCAGTGATTCAGTGAGTCCACTGGTTCATCTCTGCTGTGCCCAAACATCAAATCTCAAGACTAAGTTTCCTCCTCAGTGTTAGCTGGACTCAGAGCATACAGATTCAATGTGAAGAAAATAAATGTGTAGCCATTTCAAAAGTTATTTATATTTTTGCTCTATAGATCACAAAAAGTTGTTGCTACTACAGTTATTGTTTTCCTTTAAAACTAATATTTAAGAAAAATACAAAATGTGACCCTGGACAACAAAACCAGTCAACAACCAGGACAACAAAATAAACCATAAGAGCTTTATACATGATAGGAAAAGCTGAATAAATAAGCTTCCCATTGATGTATGATTTGTTATAATAGAGCAATATTTGACCGAGACACAACTATATAAAAATCTGGAAACTGAGGGTACAGAAAAATCGAAATGCTGAGAAAATCACTTTTAAAGTTGTTCAAATGATGATCTTAGCAATGCATATTACTAATCAAAAAATGAAGTTTTAATATGTTTTCGGTAAGAAATTGACTAAATAGCTTCATGGAACATGATCTTTACTTACTAAGGATTTTTGACAAAAAAGAAAAATCTATCATTTTGACCCGTACAGTGTATTTTTGGCTGTTGCTACAAATATACCCCAGCGACTTAAGACTGGTTTTGTGGTCCAGGGTCACATATGTGCAATATATAATACATTAAGATAGCTTCATCCAGAAGCTAATGTTCATCTGAATGTTCATTGTCCCTCCCACATTTAACATAAATTGTATGAAATAGTATTATTTCGTCAATAGATGTTATTATAGACCATAAACAGGGTATATGAAACACTAGTGAATTGTACATAAATGAAAATCAGGCTGTTATATATGCTGTTGATGCCCTTATATACTTAAAATGAAATGTGCGATACACGATTTTGAACAAAATCAGGCCAAAACAAAATTTGCTTGGATTTTTTTTTTTCAATACAGCAATACTTTCTGAAAAAGTTCCCTCTGGCTGGTAAACACCTTTATACCACTTTTGGTAATTACAGAATAAAATAAAACTTTGCTTGTGAGTATACTGTGCTGTAACGTTCTAGACAATGGAAATTAATGTGTGAAGATTCAAGATCACATGTAATTTTTAAATTTACACTCTCAAACTTGTTACACTGACATTTTTTGTCTACTGGAAGTATTTTGGAAAGATGTTTGGTCACAATAGACTCAAGAATAGATGAATAGATTTATATTTCTGCCTGGCAAACATGGAAACCGTTCTCCAATTTTTATTAAAAACTCATTTTCTATATGCACAAGTGTGTTTTTGTGTGTACCTGGTATTCCCTACATTATGGGGACCAAATGTCCCTACAAGGACTCCAGTAAATTTTGAACTTGTGGAGACATTTTAGGTCCCCATGAGGAAACAAGCGTATAAATCATGCAGAAAGATCTTAAGATGCAGAACATTTAGTTGTTGGTTTAGGGGTGGGCTTTAGAGTTTAGCTCCAACCCTAATCAAACACACCTGAAGAAGCTAATCAATGTCTTCAAGAACTCTAGAAAGTTACAGGCAGGTGTGCTTGATTAGGGTTGGAGCTAAACTCTGCAGGACACCGGCCCTCCAGGACCGAAGTTGCCCACCCCTGGAATAGAAAAATAGTTTGTACAGTATAAAAACCACTGCATCCCCATAAAACATGAAAACCCATTATTTGTAAGTGTGTGTGTGTGTGTTTGTGTCTAAGTGCCCCTGAGTGGGCCTTCTGTGCTCTTCTGAGAATGGTTTTGACACGTCCCATGGAATGCATGGTCCAGAGCCAACACTGTCAGTTTTCCTTTTTGGCCTCCTCAGGAGACAAAAGAGAGTGGGAAAAAGGGAGAGGAAGAGAAGAAGAGAGAAAGAGAGCACTTGGAATGTTAATGAGAACCATGTGGGACTCCTGGAAATGTGCTGTTGCTAATGTCAAAGCATAATGTATGTCAACAAAGAGCAAAGCTTCTCGTTTGCTTTCATAAGGCTTCGTATAAAAACAGTGAAGTGATCCGTGCAGTGGGAATTCATCAGAAGTCTCAGTTTATCAACGTTTTCTTCTATCTTAGTCTTTAAAGTGTGGTGAATGCTTGCTCTCGGGCAGATGGTGTTGTGACAGGCCAGGGGCCAGACGTTTTTGGAATGTTGCGGTGTTGCTATGGATACCTGTCCTTTAAGGCCCAACAAATAAGGAGCGAGGAATGTATTACGGTGGACCTTAAATCTCAGTAGAGCATGAAGGAAAATGTTTCTAAATGAGAAGACGTTTGGCAATGCAGACAGCATGCATCAACGAGACAGGATACATCACAGGCTGGTTCTGTTTTATCTCCTGCAATGCTGAGACACTTCATGTTTACGATGTGTTAGTCTAAGCGTTCAGGCAGCTTTTATATATCAAAGACATTCTAGATTCGTAAAATCTGAAACTGGTGCCAAGGTTCTGCCTAAGGCAATAGAATTGGCATATGAAAGAAATAAAGAAGGGCACAAGAAGTCTAATGAACCTAAACTGTGATATTCCATTTTAGTGACAAGAATGTGACTGTAAAATTAGTTTCAAGTCAGCTACTGTTTAAATACAGTACATTATTTGTAGCTCTGAGAAGAAATTAGTTTTAAGTGCATCCATGACCAGCTTGAGACACATCAGCATTGGTCCTACCACGTTTGTGAGTTTGGGGTTAAAATAGGCTTTTTCAACCAATAAAAGACTGGGGCAGAGAAAACAGTCCTTGGCCGTAGATGAATATGCATATTTCCCTATTATACAGTATCTATGAAAAGCTCCCAAATGCAACCTACTTCTGGTGAAGTACACACATATATAGGCTATGTCCAGATTACATCATGCTATATTTAGTCATGATATATAGAGCAATCTTTTGTTGTAAAGTCATTTTTTTTTTATATACAAAAGTTCCTACTTCAAGAGTGTGCGATTTTAGATGCAGTCCTTATTTTTGCATTTGGTCCTAGTGTTATAAATATTGCACTTCAGCTTTAAAAAAAATTTTATTTGCTTAAAACTCATTTATAGTGAAGCTTCTGTGGCATTTAAACCTTCTTCGATAGATTGATGTGCACCTCCGAATACGAGGTAAAATCATTACAAAGACATTTTGAGTGGCACATGCAGTGATGTTCTAAAAGGTCTTTTTTTAGGCACCCGGTTCTCAGATGAGTGATCCTTATCCTTCAGATCCTGGAACATTGCTGGGACCTGCCCAGAGGAATTAGACTATGCACTTCTGTTACACTCCTGCAAATCCACATTATTCGTTTACCTGACCTACAAATTCCAATTATCCTTCAGTCACTGTCAAACTGTCAGTCTTATCGGCAACCCCATCCAGATTTACAACAAGTGTAAAAATGAGTCATTGATTGGGAGCAGTGATGCACCTGATGCTCATTTTTCTTCATCGCTGCCGCCATAAATTAAGTTTTGAGTCTTCTACATGCTGAAACAGTTTTCTTGATGCATGCATAGATTTCAGTTTTTCATTTTTTTTTTCAGTCTATTTGATAAGAAGGCATGACCATTGCTCAAGCTTCTCTGATTCACCCCGCATGGCTTGTACCCAGGCCCCTTTCGATTCATAATTACTGCAATACAGCATATTGCACAGTCCTGCACATCTATTCCAGCTGGAAAGATCATTTTTGGCAGAGTCAAGGCACAGCAGCATGGAAAACCCAAGCTACCTCTAATAAAAGCATAGAACTTCTGCTCCCGGACCCGCGTTTACTGGAATGACTCCCTAAATAATGTCAAGTAGCTGACCTGTTTTAAATTTGTTCGAAACCCCACGATCAAACTGCCTGGTGGAATAAAGTGAAGATTGGTTGCTGTGCGTAACAATAATCCCAGTGTGAGCTGGCTTCTATCTCATCTCTGACACATCTTGCACAATCAGCACTGAGGAATGTGAATAGATCTATAAAAGGTTAGGAGGTAGGTATTCTGCATACCTTTATATCCCACAAATGTGCAAAAACAAACAGTGTATTATCAGAAACCACATGCCTGTCATTTCTGTCATGTGTTTTTTTGAGATAAGCCCTGAGTTCCCAGCTAACAGGGAACGTTCTCGTAACTTTGGCTAACGTTCTCTAAAGGTTCGCAAGTTGTCAAAAAATTTTCTTGCATAACGTTAGCAGAATGTTTCCTTAACATTATCTGTAATTGATAAATGTTCTAAAAACATTAGGATAAAAACATTATCATAGTGTTGTTGGTTGAACGTTTTAAAAACGTCAGCATTAGAAACGTTACCATTGAGTTGCTAATGGAATGTTCTAAAAATGTTAGGATAAAAATCATCATGCTGTTAGTGGAACATTTTAAAAATGTTTTTATATCTTAATGGGAATGTTAGGAAAACGTTCTTAGAACATTAATATAATGGGGAATGGAACGTTTTAAATAATGTTCTTAGAACATTAATATAACGATTGACTTAAACGTTCTAAAATCGTTTTGAATAATGTTCTTATAACCAAACAAGAATGTTAATTCAACATCTAAAAACTGGATATTTTGAATGTTCTAATAACGTTCAAACATAACGTTTTTATAACTTAATGGGAACGTTAGGAAAACGTTCTTAGAACATTAATAAAATAGGTATGGAATGTTTACAGTATATAACATTCTTAGAACATTAATATAACAAGATACTAAAACGTACCAAAAACTAATTGAATAACCAAACAAGACGTCTAGAAAAATGGAGGTTTTGAACGTTCTAAGAATGTTGTGGAATGGGAACGTTATGGGAATGTTTTTATAACGTAAACTTGTTAGCTGGGTTAGAGTTAGTACATTATTTGTTCTTTATATAACTGTCTTTTATTTGGCACATTTCTGACTGATTATTCTCATTTACATTTGAGATGTTTTTGTATGGAAGGTTTTTGTTTGTTTTTGTTGAACCAAAGAATTTAACAATGATGATTAGTGGCCATTTTTGAAATGCACAGATGTTGTTATCCCTTTTAGAAAAATTTTCAAAGTTGATGTTTTGTTAGCCTTCTTGTCCTCGCCGGATACGCTCTGTGAGTTTCCTGTGATATGCTGTTGGTCATGCCCTTCACATTCCTCCCATAATTCCCACGCTATTGCGCACACAAATACTCAAAACACATATTTGTGCCAGCCTTTGCTAAATATTTGCAATGTCCTTTGACTAATTTGATTGTGCTGATGTTTTCCTATTGTTGTAAAGAGGATGTAAGGGGAACTATGGCACGCACTGATATAATAAAGACTATAATAGAATAACTTGCACAAAAACGAAAGTCATTTTTATTTACCTTCATATCCTACTAAACTTCATATCCTACTAAACCCTACTATCACTATTTTTCTCTGGAACAAAAAACAGGAAACTTCCAAAGAATCTCCTGCTAAATATAATAGAAATGAATGAGGGCTGTCAAGCTACATAATGGCAAAAAGCACCCTAAAAGTAGTTAAGACTCATAATACAGTAATTACTCATACTCATTATGTTACGTTTTAGGAAGTCTTTTTGGGAAGTCAAGGTCTGTTTGACTGACAAAAAAGTGATGAATGAATGATTCTTTTGAGTTGAATCTTCAGATCATTCGTTTGGAACGTTGCAGTTCAAAACTGATCTGAATGATTTATCTGCATACTGGACTGAATCAGTTCTCAAGTTCAACTCACTGATTCAGTGTGATGAATACAAGACCAGTGGAGTGGAAAATTGAATTATGACATAAATTAATGCCTGTCCTAGACTATAAAATACTTAACTATTAACAATTTGATGGTGTTTTGTATACTTTTGTTCTGTTACATAGAAGGTGTAAGCAATCCATGAAATATTCTATTTCTCCTAAAATGTGTGTTGGTGAAATAATGCTAATTCAGCAGATGAATGAATGAATGATGCATTTATATAGAGCTTTTTCATGTATGACCATACACCCAAAGCACTTTACAATCATGTGGGGCAAGAGGGTCTCTCCTCAACCACCACCAGTGTGCAACATCCACCTGGATTATGCGACGGCTGCCACAGGACAACAGCGCCAGTGCGCTCACCACACACCAGCTACAGGTGGAGAGGAGAGAGAGAAACAGCCAATCAACGGATGGGGTTTATTGAGAGGCCATGATAGACAAGGGCCAATGGGAATTTGGCTAGGACACCTGGGTTACTCTTTACGATGAGTGTCATTGGATTCTTAATGACCACAGATAGTCAGGACCACGGTTTAACGTCTCATCCGAAAGACAGTGCTCTTTTGACAGTATAGTGTCCCCGTCACTATACTGGGGAATTAGGACCCATACAGACCACAAGGTGAGCACCCCTGCTGTCCTCTCTAACACCTCTACCAACAGCAACCTAGTTTTCCCAGGAGGTCTCCCATCCGGTACTGACCAGGCTCAGCCCTGCTTAGCTTCAGTGGGCAATCAGGCTCGGGCTGCAGACTGATATGGCTGTGGCTCATTCACAATCTTCAGGGATCCTTGAGTAAAGAAGATCTGTTGCTTAAGAAGCACAGTGTGAAGCACAGAGTGTATGATAAAGTCTTTATATTGTAATACTTTAAGGTGGCCTTGCAGCTTTTTTTTTCTTTAGTTGATGTATTGTATCATCCCTATTTCCTTATATTCCTTCTTTTCAAGATGAAAGACTTCCATATAACCTCTCTTATATAATGTCTAATATCAGCCTGCATGCCTGTATTTGTGCCTCTTATCCACTGAAGTGTAACAGGACACAGAGAGCTAGGCTGGCTACATATAAACAGAGCATAACTTCACCCAGTTGAACAGCATCTCCTCAGTGGAAAAACGTTGGGTGAATTCTCAAACAAATGTTTTGGCAACAAGTCAGACAGCACACACTTACACAATACAGTCTGGATCCAGAGAATTACCAGAAACTATGTTTCTGCTAACCAATATTTAGCTGAGTTGTGGGTCAGATGTTTTACATTACAAAAAGCCAATATATTACGTAGGATAAAGTATCAAAGCATATTATCACACTTAATATCATATGTGGGTTAAAGTTAAAATGGCTTGTATTTAAGGACATTCATCCACAGTGGTAATAAATAGTCTGCTTGTGTGCCTTCTGCGCAATGACTCTTTTTCAGTATGAAAAAACACTATTTTAAAGTCACTCAGCTGACATTTTCTCGGCAATAAAGATGATAATGTGCAGCATTTTTGTACATTAAACACAATAAAGCTGAGTTTAGACACCGTTTTAACCGGTTTCTGACATGACCTTCCAACAAACACACACACCTGCATTATTTGACCACTATCTTATCAGAGTACAATAATCATTAATGATAACAAGATGATTCATGTACCACAAGGATCTCGCCTGTAAACACTGGAGAACTTTAATTGGCAAACTTTGTGAAGTATATAACATCTCATGTGATTACTCTAGCTCTAAAACTAGAGTAATAAAAAATATATATTCATTAAAAATAAAAACTAACTGATTCTAAACTTATCGTGTGAGTGTACTGTATATACATTTGGGCTCAGCAAGATCTTTTTTTTTTATTTAGCAAGGATTCATTAAATGAATCAAAAGTGACAGCTAAGACATTTATAATGTTGCTTTAAAATATACTTTTAAACGAACGCACAGAATAACAGGCCTATACATGACCATTTAAATAAAAAGTGATAAGCAGCAGAAATGTTTTTGATATTCAATATCACTAATAACAATACATTTTGCATAAGCAGCAAATCATATCAGAAAGATTTCTAAATTAAAGAAAACTGGAATAATGGCTGCTATCCAATCACAAGTTGTTGTTTTTTAATTAATTACATAAAATAGTAATAATTAAAAATTAAATACATTACTTAAAAAGAATAAATTATACATACTTGCTTAGTTAAATAAGAGAATACTCAGCTAAATAAAGCTTCTTTCTTATCTATAGTAAACGTCAGGGGAAATATTTTTTTTATGTAAGTCTGACAGACAAAGCCATATTTAACTTGAACTCTTATATTATTATTATTATTATTATTATAAATGTGTTACATTTAGTCAAATGTGTGCAAAAACCATTAGGGTCTACTCTATATATATCCTTCTTCCTCTTGTCCTCCATCACCTTGGTGGGCAAAACCACTGAGTGTGAGCTATGTGCTGGATCAGCAGCAGTGGGGACAGCTATTTGCTCAGGGGCACATTGCCGGTTAAAGCAGGCGATCACATGAATAAACTGCATTCTCCTGATCCAGTGCAAAACTATTTAGGGGATCTGCACCAACTCCATCTGTAATTTTGTTGTATGGTTTGTCACTTCATGGATTGTCATTCATTTCATTGCGTAAGCAATTTTCTATAGGATTTTATGGAACAGTTGTGGAATGAACAACTGTCTTGCTGCTCATTCCAGGTTTACGGCTTGTCAGCGAGTCATGAGAAGAATTTGTATGTGAAACACCAGAGAGGAGGAATGTTGTAGATAAGGCTAATTGTGTCTAATGACACTAAAGATCCCATTCACTGACAAATTATTAACGACTGACTGCATACGGTTCTGCAATTTCTTTTATACAAATCCAGGGAAGAATTTATTCTGTTGTTTCATTCGTTTTGTGTTTGTATGCAGAACACTCCATCTTCTAAAGCAGAATTGCATAAGTAATTTACAGTAGCAATAATCACTTACTCAGTAAACATTTCATTATCTAGTGTTGGGATGTTATTAGTTATGTGACCAGCAACAAAGAGTTTCGTGAAAGAGCGTGTGTCTATTTATTTCTCATCCCTGTCTCATATTGACAGTACTAGGGTGTTGTGGAAATCTGTGTAAGTGAACCACTGTATCAGATAGAAAATAATTGATGATTCATTTTTGATTCATTCATTTTTAAATCCTGTCTTTATGAATGAACCATTGAATCAATCACTCCACTAATTTGTTTAAAGACACTGAATCAAGAGAGCTAACACTATACTTTTCATTCCCTTGACTTTCATTCATACACACACAAAGGTGATGAATTTTGAATGTGAATTTTTCTGCATTCCAAAGTTTGGTGAATGCTGATCTGCAAATTTGCATCACATGAAGTTGTTCGACCAAAAGAAGACTGATACTTGCTGTAACTCCTAGTTGAGTTAAAAGACAGGAAATTATAATTTGGCACAGTTTGATGTTATTTTGCAACTTATGAAGTATTTCATTTATTTATTTATTTTTTGCATGGTCCAAGTCTAATACAACTCTATCTTGGAAAGCAAACAGTGTTTTAAAAAGCTGTTGTAGTAAAAGCAGTATCATCCAAACATGCTGCCTTCTTTTTACTGTAGTAACTTCGCAATATTGCCCAAGACGTCATTGCTAGTTCTGTTGAACTATGAGACTGGAGGCTTGTAGCTACATATCTTTTTAACTATAACAGCATGTTAAAGGGTTTACATGTTTTATGGGGACACATAGGCGTAATGGTTTTTATACTGTACAGACTGTATGTGGAATTGTCCTACACTGACCCTACACCTAAACCTACCCCTTACAGGAAACTATATGTGCATTTTTAGATTTTCAAAAAACGTCATTCTGTGTTATTTATAAGCTTGTTTCATCATGGGGACTTAAAAATGTCCTCACAACGTCAACATTTACTGGTATTCCTATCTTTGTGGGGATTGGTCCATAAGGTGATAAATACCAGGTGCACACACTCCTGCTCAGGACCAGCTTAAACCAGCTCATGATGACCAACTAAAAGGAAAAGCATAAACAATTTTAAACCAGCTACCATGCTTCCAAACTAACTAGCACCTTTTTTAATGGGTAGCTAAATAGGGACATTCCATAGATTTCTACTGTTTTTATATACAGGTAAATTACAGCACTTTCTGATTTTGCCAAGTTCGATGTGTCCCTAGGTCAATATATTTAGTTGACCCTGGAACAACATTTTAATGCAAAAATATAGTCTTGACCATATCTCTACACCTAAATGACACTGCTGTGCAAGCACCAAAAATTATTGTAAGCCTTAACGTCACAAAAACTGTAAACCGTTTCTTCAAATCACAATGTTGTCCCATGTTTGTTTGGATTTTTTTAAATGATGTCTTTCCCAAAAAGTACATTATATTATAAATAAATTAGCGCATGTCATATATGTCCATAGATTTTTATTTTTATATCTGGTTAATATTACTTTCCACACCCAAAGCCTAACCTTCACAGACACCTGCATATGCACATTATTATTTATATATTTAATATAATCTTAAAGAAATCATTAATATAATCATGATTTGTCCAATTTATAAGGTAGTGAGGACTAGTGAGGACACATAAAATGTTCCTGTTAATGTGTTTATATAAATCCGGTTAATGAATTATTTTTTAAAAAGAATATTCAGGTTGGTTTTCTTTGAAGACATCTTTTATTTATGCTGATATCAAAGGCTTGTCTTAATAGAGTTTTTTGTTCTAGATAAAGTGGCCTGAAGCAGTGGAGGTCCGTAAACAACTTAGTTCATTGTAGGCTTTCTCAGTGGCTCAGGCTTCAATCGCATCTTAAATCAAAAATGTGCCATGAAAATATGCCAGGCCATTTGCGGCCAATAAAGGCAGAATTGTGATGAGAATAGAGCATCCTCTCTAGTCCCCCATACCAAGAGCCTGCTTTGCACGACCCAAACAACATCTGATCCCTGCTGTGCTGAGTTTCATTCTCTCTGTGTATTCTTCTTTCAGTTGTCTTCTATTCTAAGTCTTGTGATTCCTCTAAAAAGCCCACATGGCAGTTTATAACCCGGAGGTTTAAGATATCAGGGTGGAGGTTGAAAGAATGGAGATATTCCAGTTTCTCTTAAAAGGGTTGTTTGGAGAAAAACAAAGAGCATGGTTCTTACTGAGGGGTATTTTGATGTCTTCCTATTTGTTTCCTTGAAATACATTGAGGAAGACTTACGTTTTTATAGATGTGTACAGACTTGCCAGTGACTAGCTCCTTCATTCACACCTGCAATCAAGTAGTCGCACGTCCAGCACATACCCATTTCCCATTGACTCACTGTCTGAGACTCAGTTGGAAATACCCTGCTATCATTCCAATCAAGAGGGGAATGTGCATGTATTGCTCAATATCATAACATGGGAGCAAATGATGTTTCCCTGGTTATTTTAAACATCATGCTCTTTAGCCCTTCCATCAGAAATCTGCTGCTTGATCTCAACGAACAGTCCACCCCACTGATTAAACATTCCTGCCAGTTCACATGTGTGAATTCCACCCATGTCCATTTATTATGGCTTTAGTCAGGAGGAACCTGAGGATTCATAGACAACCACAGGGCAAGTAAGAAAGGTCTGTCTGCCATGGCAGGGTGTTACCTCTCTGTTTCCTGCTGGTGAATTAGGCCAAGGTGAAGGTACACACTCCTCAAGGTTTTTTTTATATATATAGTTATGGCCTTCAAACAGTGAAAACTGTAATATTGTGATATAATATTACAATGCTTGATTTTTTAAAAATCTGAATTTTGAGTACAAAGACTAAAAAAGAAAAAAACACTCAGTATAAGTCAGTAGAATACAAAGGAAAAGACCATCTTCACTCATTTAGTGCTAGAAATATGCTCAAACATTTATAAGTTATGCCCAAATACACAAAGCTTGATCTTCTAGCTCTAGTTGTTTGTATTCGTATCTTGTGTCAACACGTTTGCATACCTTTCAGTTTGCATCACACCTTTTGACACCTTTTCTCTGGTACTGTGACATCACTGCACTCTCTTTAGTAAAACAAGGCTTTATGTTGCCATAGATTTACTTCGACCAAAACTAGGCCGTTTTCTTAAATTACTCAAATTACTTTCAGTGACAACATTAATGCTCGTAGCTGTTGTGAGAGCCCCGGTGGATGTAAGCGGAACTGCATCATGATGGGTTAAATGGCTCTTTTTCTCTCTCTTTTCACTTTTGATCCCTGAGCTCACACATTCCGATCATTCCGGGCGAGCTCAGTTATTTATGAGAGCGGAGCGCGCGCCTACGAGCTCATAACCCAACCAGACCTGAACACAACGAGGAGACATTAGTTGGATTACTTGGATTATTACACATGCCATTAACAGAATCCGTGTGGAATGAAAGTTTTAGTTGGTAAGTTAATCGTTAATGTTCATGATACAGACATGGAGCATACTGATCAGTAGCGAGCGCGTGCACTAGTGCCTAATCGGCAGAAAACGGAAAATATTAAACTTTATGTTTAACACTGATTAATCCGAATCTATTTGAGGACGATATATTGTTGCTGAGTAATAGTTAAGACAAAACTGTGTCAAGTTTACGCCGTTTAATTCGCTCAGGACATAAGAATAACTACGATTTCACATTGAGCTTCCATGCGCGCGCTGCTTGTCTGGATGACCACTCATTTTTCTTCATTATTAAGGGTTCGAGCGCGCAGTGCTGAAACCCTATTGTTATTGTTACGATTTGTATTATTATTATTATTATTATTATTAGGGGTTCGAGCGAGAATCGCTGAAACTCTATTGTTATTGTTACGATTTTTATTATTATTATTATTAGGGATTCGACCCTTATCGATGAAACCCTATTGTTGTTGTTACGATTTTTATTATTATTATTATTAGGGGTTTTAGCGCGTAGCGGTGAAATTCAATTGTTATTATTACGATTTTTATTATTATTATTATTATTATAAGGGGTTCGAGCGTGTATAGCTGCAACCCTATTATTATTGTTACGATTTGTTTTATTATTATTATTAT
Source organism: Enteromius trimaculatus (assembly GCA_032361065.1). NCBI lineage: Eukaryota > Metazoa > Chordata > Actinopteri > Cypriniformes > Cyprinidae > Enteromius > Enteromius trimaculatus. The sequence goes on from JAUMHP010000041.1 coordinate 7,945,735, forward strand.
TGTTATTATTAGGGGTTCGAGCGCGTAGCGGTGAAACCATATTGTTATTGTTATGATTATTATGATTATTATTATTATTAAAGCCCTATAAAATGAAAACAAAAACTCAAAACTTTATGAAACTTGCACACAAACATTAAATCTTTATATAATATGATAGATCTTCTCATTCTGAACAACTTTGCTGTCAATCAAATCGTTCATTAAATATCTAGGCTACAGAACTCTAGATTAATAATTATCAACAAAATGTAACAGGGTCATTTAAAAAGGGGCATGACCACATATACTCAAAAGCCTATAAAACCTAAACAAAAACACAAAACTTTATGAAACGTGGTTAAAACATGTGACAGATGACTCTTAGCAAGCATGCAAAGTTTCATAAGGTTCAGAATAAATGTAAAGCTATAACCATTAAAAAAGGCCTGAAAAACACAACATTTCCAGAGTAAATGACCTTAAATCCCTCATATGTTCACTTATAAATTTTATCTTCATATAATATTATAGATCTCCTTATTCTGAACAACTTTGCCTCTGGGATTAATAATGTTGTTATGTAAGAAATCGCAATGAATGACCACTAGATTACACAGTGTGTAATTATTTTAATTTATATAGTTATTTACATTATTCCTATTGTTGTTGTTAATGTTATTATTATTCATTTAAAATATATTGTACAAAATGGATATGCTTGACCTGTCCCTATCATGGGTGTAAGTTAATACAGTTGGTTTTGTAATTAAATATTTGCTTATTATTTTATTTAAGTTAAAACATGTTGCTAAATGAAGCTTAATAACATTAAATAACATTCTAACAGTGTAAAGTTGGCTTAGATTTAATTTATTTAATCTTTATCTTATTTTTTAGCTGAAGCTTAATATCACACTTATTTGAAATTAATAATGTTAATTTAAAATAATAAAATAATAGAGCAATAATCTATCTGTCTCAAATTTATTTCAAATAAATATTGACTATTCAAAAAATTCTAATCTTTTCTTGGATTGGTCTCTTTCCCTCCAGGTCTAGTTCAGATCATAAACACTCGTGTCCATCAAATAAAATGAGAGGTGAAGAAGCATCTGGCACTGTCCTGCACAGACTAATCCAAGAGCAGCTTCGCTATGGAAATCCCACAGACGCCCGCACACTCCTGGCCATTCAGCAGCAGGCCCTGCGACGAGGAGGAGGTGTTGGGGGTGGTAGCGGAGGGGCTGGTTCATCGCAGTCTTCCTCTGAGAGCCTCAGCCAGGAGGATAGCCAGTCTCCTCAGCTCTCTGCGCGCCAAGAGCCCCAGGGTCAAGAGCACCAGGTCGACTACCAGCACTCTGAGAACTACACAACATACCCACACCACGGCGAGGAGCTGCCCACCTATGAACAGGCCAAGGCTCAGTCTCAGTACTTGGCCTCCCATTGGTGCCAACCACTCAGGGGCTGCTCACTACAGGATAGTGAAACCATCCCGAAGCCCTGTGAGGAGGAAGACAGCTGGGACCCGAAGCGAGGCCACGTACGGTCACTCAGTGAGCGGCTTCTGCAGTTTTCAGTAGAGCGCAGTAAAATGCCTGCAACATGTTCTTCCAGTTACCCTCAGATACATGGATATCATACAAACCAGCACTTACAATACAACCAGCAAGGACTAGAGTACAATAAACAGGTTCCTTATACCGAGTACCCTTTTCCTGTACAACAAGCAACGGAGTATGAACACTACTACAAAGCACCGCCACCATTTTATTCCCAGCACAACAGGTAACAATTACAAAATTTACACTTAACCACAGCTGACATTTGATTGGTAACACAGTATATGCATTTCCTCCAGTTCTGACGTACTTTATAGGATGTGTCATTATGACTAACTGTCTGTTGACTGATACTATGGCTGAGTATGCAATATGGGACGTGCTGATGTAGTTTGTCATCCAACTACTCTAATGTACTAAGATGAACTTAGTTTGTTTAGTTTTATATATCTAACATGATGATTATTACCTTTTGCAGACTTCAAACACCAGAGGTTTGCTATAGACTCTCCACATCACCCCCTGCCGGCAGGGAGGTCACGGCTTGCAGTCGCAGTCAACTGGAAATGCTCATGAATGAGAATGAAAGACTGAAACAGGAGCTAGAGGGACACACTGAGAAGGCCCTCAGAATTCAGAAGGTAAAAGTGCATGAATACGAAACTTTTGTAAAAAAAAAAAAAAAGGAATGTAATAAATGGGATGCCTTGTCTGAATTTAGTAATTTTACAATTTAGTAAAATGATACAGGCTATATGTGTTGAATTGTATCTTAAATTCTATATTTAATGAAAACAGATTACATATGAAAAATTTCTATCACATAGGCCTACTTTACTTACGAAGGCAGAGACACTTGATAAGTGTATATGTGAGTGAATATTACGTGTGAATTATCATATATACTGAATAAATAGAACCAATGTGTAGAACAAGATTATTTTGTAGTTTTCATTTGACTTTGGCTAAATTCCAAAAGGCAATGAAGTGTTTCCAATGGATTACATCACTGAAGTTAAGCCGTTGCTCACTCTGAAAGAATGATAATTACACAGGTTTGAGCGTTTACCCATCAGGCCACTGCCTTGTGTAAACATGCCTGAGACGATGGAGTCATGGTTAACGCCATCCTGGTCTCCAGACTCCTGAACACCTTCTCTGTTCTGTGCTCCTAAGGAGTGGCCATATTTACAATTGCTTGATCAAATTCCTGTAGTTCCGAAGAAGGGCAAAAACATTCAGTACATAGACTTTGCTGTTTTTTCAAATGGTTATGAATATTTGCATTCTGACCAACAGATGCAGGCAGTTTTGAAAGTGACATCAGTCATGCATTTCTACACAATTGACAAAAGACCTTTTTTGCGCCTTTATTGTTTCTAACCATCTAAGTATTTCTGAGAATGTTATTGTTAGATCAACGCATCTGACTTGCTATTTACAGTTATTGTTTTTTCTTTCCCCCCAGCTGGAACAAGAGATCCAAAGGATCTCGGAGGCCTATGACACTCTGATTAAGAGCTGCACTAAAAGAGAAACTCTAGAGCAGGCGCTAAGAAACAAGCTGATGGCTGAGATCAAGAGGCTGCAGCATTCAAGCATTCAAGCGGCAAAAGAAGCTGAAGCTGCTGACCAGAACCAGCATGTTATTGAGAAGCTCCTTCTGCAGAGTGAGTTCATGAACACACTAATATCAAACCTCATTAACTGCTTCACATGCTCTGGATTCTTCTTAATCCAGAGTTACACACCAGATGTGAAAATCAGAGTCATTTTGCTTAAGGAGGAACCATGCTTCCAATTAGAACATTCCAGTGCAGGAATTTCAGTCATATAACAGTGCCTTAGTTGATCTGAACAGCCAAAAAAGAGAAGCTTTGACTTTAGCTTTGTATGACACAGGTAATTTTTTCCCTGCTCTTGTCTGCTTCACATGGACAATTAATGAAATGTAATTGCTGTTCGCTAAAAGTGGGAAGATCAGGATGAGTTTTCCAGTGACTGATGTGAAATAAACAGAACAGTCAGGAGCTCTGGGATGTGGGTCAAAGTGAGAGTGGGTCACTGCTTTCCCCCCGGTTTGCATTCCTTAAGCGCTTGCGTAAATGAGGCGCTCCAGACTTCGCGATTGAATTCCTGAGCAGGAAGTTCTTTCTCACGTCCTCACATAAATCTCTTTGCTTGTTATGACTGGACAGAATGGATTAGTATGTACTGAAGACGTGTACATTTTTGGCAGATGCTTTTATCCAAAGTGACATACTTTTCCTTAAGGATGTATGCCATCAGTTCTTGCGTTCAAATTCAAATGATGTATAAATTGAAATATACAAATAATATAGTACCTGTTCGTATCCATTTCATTTACAAACACAGATACATTTTTTTTCTATCTTTGACAGATGAAGCACAGCAGCTTCAGTGTGCACATCTGGAGCAGGAGGTTCAGCATCTGCGAAGTGAAGTGGAGAACCATCAGCACAGAAGCGAGGCCCTGGAGACGGCGTTGAAGTCCACGCAGACTCGCAGCCAGCAGCTGTGGACGGAGCTCCAGAGGAAGAGAGCGTATGTGGAGAAGGTTGAGCGTCTGCAGGGGGCTCTTACTCAGCTGCAGGCGACCTGCGAGAAAAGAGAAGGGCTGGAAACACGCCTGAGGACCCGGCTGGAACAGGAACTGCGGAGCCTCCGAAATCAGCAGGTACTGAGACGAAACGGTGCTTTGTTTTTCAATTTCTTAGAATTACATTAAAGTTTCCTTCCAGTGAAGCTAAGAATAGCTTGAGACTTCAGATCAGGACATTGCAGCAATCTTATGCTTTATTTGCTCTTCATTGTCCACAGCGGCAGCCGCAGCCAGACAGTGAACCATCCCACGTGAGTGTTTCCACACTGCAAGAGCTTCTGCGGGAGAAAGAAGAACGCATTCTATCGCTGGAGTTTGACAAGACGCGCTGGGAACAGAAATACCTGGAGGAGAAGACCATGAGGGAGTTTGCGATGGATGCTGCTGCAACTGCTGCAGCTCAGAGGTAAAAAAAAGGAGATCTGTGTCAAAAACTTCAAAGCATATTTTGCTTTTCAAACCAGTTTCTAATTGCTTTTGTCCTAAACTTTACAGAGACACAACCATCATCAACCATTCGCCCTGCCATTCGTTCATTGAGGAGCTCCCATCTTCTGAATACAGGAACCAGGAGGTAGAAAACAGGTACGAGAACCACCTTCAGTGCCCCTAAAAATACATTTCAGTCGTGTTTAATTAACCATTTTGGATTTTAAGATTGTATAGGACTCATGAGGTTAGTATGTTTTCAGGATCCGTGCCCTGTATGCCCAAATCCTGGAGAAGGACACAGTGATTAGCATCCTGAAGCAGAAGCTGCAGCAGGAGCAGAAGACAGAGTCAGGTGCTGAGCACTTCAGTACCCTCGCTCATTCAACGGTCACACACACTTCCCAGGGCAAAGGTTAGTGTCAATGCTAAGTAGTGTTCACTAGCTAAGAATGTACCAGAGAGTTCTCTGCTAATGTACGTTTACCTTTTAAATTTCACAGTTGCCTGGCTAACATTACTATTAGTGCATAGTGTTAATTAGTGTTTACTAGTGAAGATACTAGTTAAGGTTTTGACAGTTACTAAGATAACTTATATTGTAAGCATTAGATTTCACTGCTAGTTAGCACTTACTAGTAAAGTGTCTAACATTAGAATTATTGTTTAATAATAATTTACCTCTACTATTTAGGTTAGTGTTCAATGATAATTAGTGTTTATTTAAACCTTTACTAATTACTAGCTAGGCTTTACTAGCTAAGATATTGTCTGACCAACATTAGAATTAATGTTCACTCCTTATTTGCAAAGTTAGTGTGTGACTAACATTAGCATTGATGTTTACTTTTAATTAACCTATACTAGTTAGGTTAGTGATAATTAGTGTTTATTTAAGGCTTTACTAGTTACTAGCTATGCTTCTAAGTTATTACTTGACTATCATTAGCATTAATCGACACTTTTGACTAGTTAGTTGCTTAAACTTGTTTTACAAGCCTATTGTCTGACTAACATCGGCATTAATGTTCACTGTCAGCTAGCTTTTACTAGTTAGTGACTAAGTACAAATACTCCAAAAGTTAGTATCAAGGTCAGTATTCTTAGTGTTCGCTGCTTAGCAATTCTGACAATAACGTGAAATAAGCAATTGTTACAAATTCTTATGGATCTTTTTCCAGGAAAGAGTCATTCCAATGACCAGGCGACTAGTACGTCCCATTCGGCGCTGTCTCCGGTAGCAGCCCACGGACAACCAGAACCTGTTCTGTTAGAGAAACAGACAACAGATCAAACCTCCCGCACAGAGACCAGCTCTGGTGAGTCAACTTTGAGCTGTTTCTGCATGATATGAGAAAGTAACTGAAAATATTACACGCAAAGATTAAACGTGGTTTGGGAAGTAGGTCTACCACCTGGCTTTCTCCTGATGTAGTCCCTCATTTTGTGATAACTGATTAATATTTGTTAACATTTTTTTCATAGATAACATCCAGAAAACACCATTTGCTGGGGATCTTTTTAAGGGCCTGGATGATGTGACGGCTGAAGCGGTGGAGATCTTCATTTGATGAAGAACGCTTGGACAAACTGTCCTGCAAAATAAATGTTGAGGCGCTGTGGGAGAGACTAAATGACACCACATCACTATACTGTTGTGAAGCAAGAGTCCAGATAAACAGCAGAGCTGCTCAAAAATCTCATGTGAAAGAGGGAGCTGAGCTCTTCTCTTCAAACGACATCTCCAGTCTGCTATATTTTGCTAGTGAGAGTCCTTTACTTTTTGGTATTTACATCCGTCCCGTACAGAAGGGTGGACACAAACTAATAAATTGTCCTCACTATTGCATTGTCGCTCCTCTCAGAAGACCTGTGGCAACTTCGCCACATTCCAGTTCAATTGACTTTCTTCATGAGACCGATGCTCTTGCATGTATCTTTTCCACCCCACCTTTATCGATTGTTATAAATGGTTACAGGTTTTTCTATTTGTGGCTGCTACGCCCTTCAGCGAAGTTATTCTTTTACATTGTATTTCTAGGATCGGCATGCAGTCACGTTGTGCGAGACAAAAACATTATATAGACCTAGTAGTCTAAAAGAACTGTTAGAGAGAAAACCATTTATATTACATTATAATTTGCTTCCTTGTATTTAGTTTTGGAACGTGTTCGCTCTTAAACGGCACATTTGCTGGTCGAAGTGTCATTTCAAAGTAAATATTAATATATATTTTGTACACTTGTTTTGATGTGTTGGAATGTAATGCTGAGGAACTGATGCCAAAGAGCATTTCAGTAAAGTTCATGTGTTCAAAACACACGGCCAAGGGTTGACCTCTTCTATTTAATCAATGAAAGATGTGAATGTTCTGAAACATTTCATACATTTACAATAAAGCTATTAATATATAGAAACAGTGTGTTGCTTGGTTTGTGAAGCCCTTGAGAAATTTTGTTGGTTGCAGCAAACACCATCTACACATTCCAGGTTTTCTTTCAAACATTCAGTCCAAGAAGATGAGTAATTATAAGGGAATGCCAGTGAGGGGCATTCCAGCTCTCGTATTTCACCAGAGAAAACCTCTCGCTATTTCCCTCAGGCGCACCTTTAGACACATTTTACAGGCATTCAGACAAACATTCTGCTTTTGAGAGAGAACAATAGATAACTCGCTCAAAGCTGATAAACCCAACATTGACTAACCTATCCGGGCTCCGAATACTACTGTCACTGACAAAGCCAACTCAATATTTCTTAGTGTAGTCACATGCTTCGAAACATGGTATTGATTTCACACTTTGTGTTTCCAAATATAGAACAAGTCTACATCTGTATTTGATGTGATGTTTAGCTTTTAACTAATAGATCTTTGTGACAGTAATGAGAGGCATCTTAGACTTGCAGTGCTCATGAGGAAGTTGTTTGTGGGTGATCTTACTATAATTCAGTTAAGGTGTAAAAACCGGGAAGCTCGAACATTACCAACATGCAATTCTGCTAATTTGTGTGTGTGTGTGTGTGTGTGTGTGTTTTATTTCCTTGTTTTAGGGCCAGATATCTGAGCATGAAACTTTGGAATTCAAAACTTTAATACGAATGGAAGTGTTCTTAGACTTTTAAACCACACGGACCACTAAAGCCTCTCAAAACTGACTTGTAACAGGTGTATAAATCAATCAATCAATGTTTTGTAATAGAAGGTGCATAAAAAAACTATTAATGATTTAAAATAATTAATTAAGGGCAAGGTGTAGTTTAAGGTTAAGAACACATGTGCAAGTAAAACCCTACAAAATTAATTTTGCATTCATTTTGTAATGGGTAGGTTTAAGGGTGGGTTAGGTGTGCTCATTCGTATTACACCTACGAAAACATGTTTTAATCACAGTGAAATCAGTGTGAAAACTCACACTGCATTTAATCAAAACACGCCTTTTGATTACGTAATTTGCGTAATTTCATGACGACAGACGCAATATACGGTCATTATTTTTACGCCCGCTAGAGCGTCCTGTTGGAGGACTCTCTATTATTAGTAGATACAGTAATGTGTATTATTAGTTACCATATGACACTTTAAGGACGTGCATGTTTGACCGTAAAATTCAATATAACATAGCTTTATAGCATTTATAATAGGCTAATATAATATAGCTTTAAAATGGTAAAAGTGTAGAAAAATGCATGCTGCATTGCAAAAACACATCACTAAATCAATATAATTTCACAAATAGCCTACATGCACACACACGCAACATGAGCATGATATGTGTATTTTTAAAATAACCTTTATAAAGAATAATCTTAATTACTGACTGTCTATAAAATTGTATCAACTGTACTCATATGCAGTTATGTGGATGGTGACTGTCATTTCAGAAACGACGTCAATTTTGCAGTCTGCAACAGCACACATGAACAAAAAACATTACTATTCGTTTATATAGTTGACATATTATAGATAACATTAGGGTACGAGGAAACAAAAAATGCACAACATGTTGATGTCATCTATGGTAGGTAAGCTAAAGCATGCTAGGATGCTTCGCTATTTAAGGTATTTCACAAACAAGTTTGATTGATGAGGGCATCTTAGAAATTCAGGTCTCAGTTGTAATAATAGGGAACAATACTTGTTGTTGAAATGTGAAGACAGTCACATTTTACATATTTACTACACTAGTAATGCCGCTGATTATGACCCCGGTGTTCATTTTATAAATTAAAAACAGTTTCCCCGTAAAACTAGAAAACTGTAACTTGCCAAGTTACAAACTAGGCTACTATTCAAAAACGACTGAAGGTAGCTACTGAAGCTTTATAAGTTGCAAATATCTGTCAAATTTTATCATTTTAAGATTATTTACCATTAAAAACAGTATTTATCTGGTATGTACACAACAGTATTTATATTACAGACAACTAACAAAGCAAACAAACAAAAGCACATCAAGAACAAATTAACGCAGTTAATTTTATTTCCAACTATGAAAATAATAAATAAATAAAAAAATAATTCCAAACAACCCTGACTATCTAGATTGTCCAAAAAAATGTGAAAAAAAAAATGTGAAAAAAAAGTTTGTTAAACAACAGAAAGTATAATTTGTCAATAAATAATGCATTAGATGGGAATTTTACTTTAAATTAAATAATTCCAATTTAATATTTTTTTCTTTCCAGGTAGAAAAAGCACATTTGCTTTCAAATGCAGTTCTTGAAGCAGACATTTAAGATCAGTAAAGGATTAGTAAGGCTGTAAGTATAGATGTAAGTAAGTATACTTTAGATCAGTGAGGGCTGACAATGTAAAAAAAAAATAAAGGTGACACTATATAGTAATCACTTAGTATCAGAACATTTTTAGTACAGTTTTTAAATTATAACAGCATTGCCATTTGAACTGATAACATACTGTAAAATAAGAGGGGATAGCTCTTCATCATGTAGGGGGAGTTTACGATCTTATCTATACACACTGACAATATTCACATGTGCTTTCAATATTTGCAATAAACCATCTTTAACCAAATAACATTTTAACAGGCAAATATGATGACGACACTGTGGCACTGGATCTTCATACCAACACAGGAACAAACTTGGCTCCAGGTGAGTTTATGTAAGCTGAGAAAATCCTCTTGGTTGGAATGAAAAGGTTCAGCATTTTTATGGAAGTTACAGGCTGCATGGGAACCAGGAAACGTGTTACACTGCAATTCATCTTGTTTATAAGCGCAGTGGAGGCCTTTTCCTCCTCACAGAGAGAAATTCGGCCAACATTCCTTCGACTTTTGAGAAGGACTTGACATTTTTTACCCTTGGGTTTTTTCCTTGACATGAACAAATCGGAGGGCCGTGGAACATTTGAAGGTCAAAAGGCACATTCCTGAAGCCTGAAATGTTGAAATGTCCATTTGAGCGATAACAGTTAAAGAGTTAAAGATGTTGGGAACATTAGCGTTTGTTGAAAAACAACATTAGATTAGATGTTAGATAAATGCACAATCAGCCAAGAACCAAATAATTCTGAAAACCAGATTCATTTTTTAAAGGAATCCAGCCTGAATTAGGTCGGCTTGCTGTCCTGGCACATGCGGGTTGGATATGCTTTGCTCTCAGAGAGTAGATTGATTACTTCAGCCGCACACATTTCCAGCATTGATTGATGACTGGATGGAATAACCTTCAATTTGGACTCTCTCTGAATGATAGATCTGAAACATGCTGCAAGGGAATAAATTAAAGCAACCTTGCCTTCGTATTTTAAAACTACACCGTAATCCAAACCGTACCTCGTGACTGCAGTAGCGCAAGTGCAATGATGAAGAGCAGTAAAACCACACAAACCTCATCCATGACTAATGCTTTACCATTGTGTGTTTTAATGGTTAGGAATGATGGCATTTTGAATGCTAGTCACGTGCGCTGCTGCATTTTTCAGAGCTGCTGTTTAAAAGTCTCAGCACTTGGCCACGATTGCCGTTGCTGCGCTTATTATTTAGAGGGATGCATTAAAGCGTTCCCGATCAATTAATTGGCATGAGTAACGTGACCGTTCAGAACACAATACGAGTCTCCAAACAAAACAGACTGATTCAATGACTTTTTAATTAAACTGAATGATAAAGTAATGCACATAAAGATAATTCATATGAGCTTTTAAACTAAGGTCCAAGGCCACAAGGAGGTTATATGAAGAAAAATTACAAAAATAAGGGCTATCAAAGGTTAAAAAAAACTATAACCTAAATATATTTAGTTAAATAGATTTAAAACCAAAATCAAATTAACCAAATCTGCATATTAGTATGATTTCTGAAAGATCATGTGACACTGAAAACTGAAGCTGCTGTTATTCACAAATACATTACATTTAAAAATCTTTTAAAATAGAAAACAGATAAATTGGGACTTTTTTTTTTCTAGTCATCTCAATGGTAAGTGTATGTTTCTTATCCCTGTTTGTGTGTGTGTGTGTGTGTGTGTTGTTTTGAAAATCTAATAAAAAAGAAAAGAAAAAAAATGTCCCCAATTCCCCTGAATATACCATTATACGTAGCTATATAGTAATATTTTAAAAATTAGTTTTTATTCTGTAAATCCTTTATTTACAAGGTCTGTTTACTGATACGATTGCTCCATAACTGTTCAAAGACAGCTGTTTTTTGTAATAAAAACCCTACTTTTTAGCATTCACCAGCATCCTATGGTATATATCTCCGGACATATACCAACGTCCAGGTATCAGATGTCAGCTTGGGTTAGTAAGGCTCCATGACGTTGTGGTATCAGGAACATGTTTCTTAAAAACATGAGGCTCAGGGCTGAGAAGAAATGGATACATTTCACTTTTGGGCATGACATAAATGAAGTGGTTTTTAGAGTGCCCCACAGTGAAGTGTTGTGTTTCTGACTTCTCCCTCTCCTGCCCAGGGTCCTGTGTTATTATTTGGTAATAGTGAGCACATGGCAAAGTGTGCGTCAGGGCCAAAAAGCGTGCTCTACACTCCATTATCATGATTGCTGTGGAGCATTCATGCTGGATTTTCCAGTTTTAGCACAAGGCTTTCTTTCAGTTTCATTGGAACGGCTAAATTGCTGGTCAAGAGGCCAGGGAGGCACGCTGGGATATTTTTGGTTCGGGGCAAGAATTAAACAGTAGAGAGGCTGTGAAAATCCCCAAATCCTAAAAGAAAACCCAACTTTGCCAGCACAGGAAGACATTGTATTTTAAAGTATGGTAGAAGCTTGTTTAACAATACTGTATGATGCACTATATCAATGTTTTACAACCAAACTGCAAATACTGAAGACTAAATGTATAATTATTATGAAACGAATGCAGTTTCAATTGTGGAATTGATTACAAATTGTTCACCATTTGTTCAAAATTACATTCAGACCCATATTGATTTTTACTTTTTATTGTTAAAAATGTTTCCATCAAAGCCGCATTAGAGAGATTAGAATTAAACTGTAAAAATACTGCCACCTAGTGAAACATTGCAATGCAGTCAATGAGATGGTGGACTACTGAAAGAAAAATAAATACTCAAGCCTATAAATTGTTTTGAAATATATATGCACATAGAAGTAGCAACGCAGAAAAACATTGATTTCACAGATTGATACTAGTTACTGTCACATATTAAAAAGTGATGATCTTAAAACAGCAATTATTAAACAGAATTATTTTCTTCAGCAATTTACCAAATAACAATACGTTAACAAATCTGTAATATGTTATATATTAGTAAAATTATTATAGTAAAGATCTAAAAAGGAAATGCCACAAAAATCAATCCAGCTACATGTTGATCCTCCTTGATTTCCTCACTTTTGGTATCTCATTCAGATACATGTCCTTGTAAGAGGACAGGAGATCACTTATTCTATAACCCTGCAAGACACAAACAGTCCAAGAGGATATTAACATATACACAGGTCTGACATATGCTGTAGTTAGTGTGTGTGTTTGTGTGTGCTGTATTTACCATAGAAGTCTCACAGAGCAGAGTGTTGCCCTTCACTAGGCTGCCGATGGTCAAATGAAAATAGGTGTTTCCACTAGACCAGGAAGTGATCTTACTGAACAGATGCATCACAAGCACCTCCTGCAGGCGAGCCAGCCATAAACACTTGTTACGTTCACAAACTACACAATGCTGTGGTGAGCTGTACATTAGAGTTGTAGACAGATTTCTACCTTTGTCTTAGGGTTGATGATGCTAACTCCTTGCTTGCTGACAGATAGCGTAATAACACTGGGGTAACTCTTCTCTGAGGTTTGCTGGGAGAAAAAGGACAGTCAGAGTCAAGAAAACAACCCCCCCTTTTGGCAATTAGCATTATTTTTAATGTCGCCCTGGTTACCTTTACTTCGAAGAAAACACATCCGAAGGTAGGCCACTGTGAGACTGTCTTCAGGAACTGGAGTTTGGCTTCATCCATAGTTATACCAGCCTGCTTGTTGTACGCATTAATGATGTGCTGCAAACCAACAACCAGAACAATTCTGTCATGCATTGTAACGTAATGGCCAGGGGTTACTAAAATAGATTAATACTAAATAATGTCTCATGCATTCTCAAAAAAAAAGTCTCTTATGTTCACTATGGCTAAATTTAATATTAAAACATTAATATAGTAAAAAATTACACCTTCATATAATTCTTTTGATATTAATGTATTTTAAAATGTGAATATTCAGCTGCCAGTGCTCCAGTCTTCAGTGTCGCAAGTGTTCCTGATCATCTTAATCTGATTTGCTGCTCATTTCTTAAAGGAGCTAATTTATCATTAATTTATCATGTTGTTGCAACCCTTGTTTATCTTTGGAACACAAATTATGATATTATTCTGACCCTAAATAGACATGAAGGGTACTAGCATGATCAAGGTTCAGAAAGGTATCAAGAACATCAGTAAAATATCACTTGTTCAAACGTAATTTTATAAAGCTATTAGAATACTCTGTGCGCAAAAAACCTAAAAAAAAATATAATAAATGATATTATAATATATATATTAATGTGTGTTCTGAGATGAACAAAGGTCTTTGTCACGATCAGCTGGATGTGCCTGCCCAGTCCCGGATGGCACTCCAGCATCAGACTTGTGATCTGTGTTCATACCTGGGGCCTGTACCATGATGGTGGCTAAACAAACTCAGAGTTACAGGATTAGTTTTGGGTTGACAAATCTAAACTGATGCAATCAGGCATTATTGGTACCATGATGAAGCTCATCAACTTTCTTTGTTAACCCAGACTTGATCCTGAGTTAA
>JAUMHP010000041.1:7959722-7988825 GCA_032361065.1 Enteromius trimaculatus
TGAACACCAATTGAAGCCGAGTTTCTTTCATGGTACCTAAAACTCAGGATTGGTGCAAACTAATCCTAAACTTACCTTGCTAGCCAGCTAATCCGGCTTCATGGTACAGGCCCCTGGACTGTTTTGTCTATGTACTCATGTCTCCGTTTATCCTATCTGTTGCTCATTCATGTCTCCGCCCACTTGTTTGTTGCCATAGCTATTCATTCAGTCTCCACCCACTGACCTACTTTCTACGTGTATAAAGCCCCGGATGTCCTTGTGTACGGATCATTGTGTTTATGTTATGGTGTTCACTTGTTGTTCTCTCTGTGTTTGGATTGATCGTTGTACTGACCTACGCTTCCCTACTGTGACCATTCTGCGGTCTCTGCCTTTATTGCACCAGTTCGCCGGGGATCGACCCTGCTCGTCTCAACTCAACGTTTTCAAATAAACAGTTGCATTTGAATCCGCTCGTCTTGCCTCTGCATCATGACAGTCTTACAGGTTTAAAACCTGATGATTAATAGTTTTGAGAAGCCTGTGATACTTTTTTACCAAGTTTTTTTTTTAAATGATTAAATTAGGAATAAAATCAACTGACATCATACTTTTACTAAGTCAAAACATACAGAGCCATATAGTATACAAGAAGTTTGAGGATCACCTTCTTCCAGTCGTCAGAAGTCATGATCCTTTGCTGATCAGCTGGTACCAGATCTTTCAGCATTCTAGGGATCATGACAAACTGTGATTTATCCGTGTCAGCCTGAATACGGAACAGCAGTCCCGCCAGACTGATCATGTCCTCTTTAGATACACTGTGATAACCCCGCAAATACTTTGGCAATTCCTGGGAAAATAAAAAGAAGACAGTTGAGAGAAAGTCGAGTCCTAAACTCAGAAACAAGTTGGTATTTTTACACTTCTGCTTTTATTGCAGTTATATTCCTATTAAATCAAATGCTTTTTAAATGGGTTTATAGTTAAATGGGTTTGCAAATGTAAAACAAGCCTATTTTCAATAAATAAATTATTCCTTCAAATAAAATGTGTATGAACTCTGATTGGTCCCAGAGCTAATTTTCTGCAATAATCCAATAGCCACTGATTGGAAAAATCCTATTGGATTTTTGTATAGGTAACCAGGATGATGCTAACCTTGTTTGTTTGGTTTACAAAAATGTTATCGGTGCAGCAATCTATTCAGATAGACAACATACCTGGGGAAAGTGGAAGGTTAGGTCAGCGGTTAGGTCTTTTCCTGGGATCACATTAAACCAGAGCTTCCTCATAAAAAGCACCAGGTAGGGGACAATAGTTGGAGTAGCTGTATCCAGGGTCAAGAATATTTATAGTGAGTGTGAATCTGATTATAATGCACCCACTAAATAAAATATTAGGTTAATTTAGTATGTTCAGCTCACCCTCCTTGACTTTTTTTCCTTTCTTCTGTGAGACGTCTGTGAGCTGCCTGAGGTTGTCAAAAAAGTACTCTTTAGGATCCATACTTACTACCTGAAGGAACCAGAAGAATGACAGTTAGCATGGACCTAAAGCAACACCATCAGGAAAACCCAATGACTGAGAGGAATCATGTCTGAAACCTTGGTGGATGTTTTAACAAACAGACTGTATCCATCTGATGAGGAGAGCCGGATGTCTCTGGCAATGTTGCGGCATAAGTCTTTGATCCTCGTGGTGGTGGTCACCTCAAGTATCTAAATTTAAATAAGGAGGGTTTTTTTTTTACATTGATTGAAATGTAAAATGTCACTTTGTAATGTCACTTCTTACTTCAGATGAATCGTTGGGAAAATGAAATTTATGGAAGATCTGCGTGCTGTTATTTTGAATGGCGTCCACTTCCACCTGGTGAGGAGGCAACTTCCTTCCCTCGATACTGTATGAGACAATAAACATTTCTTTTTAGACTTAGAATCTAATTCACACAACACCAATAGACATGTATTGTTGGACCAGTGTGTTACCGCTGTGGATGCAGTAATATTGGCTGTAGGATAGAGAGCATGTGTTGTCCATTTGTTCATTGATTAGTTGCAGGTCTTGCAGGTAATGCTCACATTACTAAATGCTGCACACTTTACTCAGGTATAAAAGCTGCCATTTGTAAATTAAGATGTGGATGATAATTGTACCTCAATTTAACTTCTGTCATGTCAAAACTGTAGTTTTGGATGTTGCCATATTGAACTTAACATAGATGAAAACTAGGGATAGACACACACTGTATAATGGCTACTGAAAGTTTTTTTGTTTCTCTGTTTTTTTTTCTTTTTTCAGAAAGATAATTCATCAGCTGAACAGTGGTGTGAAACAACAGTATAATCTGTTGAATGAACTGTGCTTCATCCCTCACAGCCTCATTTTCATTCCTGTTCAAATTTAAATAGTCTATAAGTCTATACAGGCTTTGCTTTAATTGTGTGTTCTTAGAAAAGTATTCAATCCTCTAATATACTATTATATGTGCACTCTTACTTAGCTGTTTGCTTTCACTTAAGAACTAAATGACAGTGTTTTCAAGAATACTTATAAAGATGGGCATTTGACATACAAGTGTGTATAGAAAAACGTTTAAGGCCTATAAAGTCCCAAAAATAACTGTTGGTTCAATACACCCTACCCTACTGTCTATACGCGCGTTTCTCAAACAGCGCATGCATATAAAGCATATAGGAGTATTCTTTCGCTGCTAATTGCATTTCAGTCGCTTAAATCGAAAGCTTTTAAACCACAAAGCTTAAAATCATATGCAAATGATACATTTTCGTGACCACAGCAACAGCATATGAGCTCGTAACTGCAATAGAGACTGTGATAGTCCAAAGTCTCTACTGGTTGACGGGTTTTCACTCGTTAATCGTGTCTGTTGGTATATCTAGGCACATTTCACCTGTTAGTAAATGCAGTTGTGAATGCTATATTCTAGTGAATGTCTGCGTTGGTTGGTGTGTGTTGTTGCAGCGGCGTAACACTGAGAGCACACAAACTTCTAGAAGAGGACTATTTGACGTCTGAATTAACATCTGCAAGACGTATTATTTAAGTTGTTTGCTCATCTGAAATACATCTATTGGACATTTCCTTTTAGATGTCAAATAGACGTCTATTAGGTGCCTTTAAGATGTTATTGATTCAGAATGTATGTAAAACTGACATCTGAAAGACGTCTGCCTGAAGTTTGAAGACAGCAGATGCTTTCCAGATCAAGAGATCTTTAACAGACATATGTGTGCTATCTATGAAATTAGCCTTAAGAGACAAGCTGTTTGAGTATCTAAAGCTCTACCTGAGCATAGCTTGCATCCTCTGCAGGCAGGCGGAGGCAAGAGGCTCTCTGGGTCTGGACTCCAGAAAACGTTGAGCATATTTCAGTAGCAGGTGACTTGGAGGAAAGAGACCACAACACAGCCATAACAGCTGCCAACCCCGCTCCAAACTCAACCTGAGAGATAAACAAACAAGTCAACATTAACAAAGAAACAAAGCAACATTAGATCCTATTTGGGTACCAAAAACAGATGACAAACCCATGGCTGTTATTAGTCATCTGCTTCATTATCTGGCAGTAGATCTCATCTCTTAGTTCCACATGTGCTGTTGCTGGCCCAAAGATCTGGTTTGTTAAATCTATGGGTGTCCGCACATGCTTGACTGGATAGTCTCCCATATATTTAAGAATAGGTAGAGACAATGTTAAAGAAAATGTTCATTCATTAAAATTCACTCGAGCCACATGCTATCACTTATACTGTAATACACAAACTACAACTTCCCTCATAAGGAACTATATTAGATGTGTAACAAATGATTCATTGTTCCACAGTTGATCAATAAACAGAAAGGATATCGGTGAAGCAGTCAATAGCGAGGTGGCAGAGCTCTGAGTTGCCCTGCAGGCTCCTGAGAAGCGGCTGTTTTAGAGGCTCTTTGCTATTGGCCCACAGTTTCTCTTTGGGCCCTCCTTTGCCCCGGCCACCTTCTTTTGACTCCCTGTGAGACATTAAAAGAGGTACAAGATGAGCATTTCAGAAGCTCTGGCATTATTAAAACGTGCAGCTTCCAAACACTTTTTTAATTTATATCAGGTGAGATGAGTGCAAAGTATACATGTGTTACCTGAAATAATCAAAAGAGAACTCCTTGAGCGTCACAACAGCAACTTTCTCTGTGCTGAGCTCCTCCTTCTGAGGCAACACCGGCATCACTGACTTTCTTCTGGCTGGGGTCAAATTCAACAAATTCTAGAAGATAGAAATAACATTTCTTTACATTTCTATTCTTGTCAAACTTAAATTGATGTACAAAAAGCATATTTTGCCACCCTAAAAAAGAACCTTCTTGGGGCTTTTGAAAACTCATTTAAACATGCATTAAAAATCTTTAAAGGAAGGTATTTTAAAAATGTGAGCTCCCTTTAAATACCTATTTCCAAGACACAACCTAAAACACTAATAAAAACAATTAATTTATTAATGGTCAGTGCTCAGCAGTGTTGGGAGTAACGCGTTAAAAAACCAAAACATTACAGTAATCAATTACTTTTTGCTGTAACGCAGTAGTGTAAGGCATTACTAATCAAGTTTCAGTAATATTTTACTCGGTACATGTTCAGTAATGCTTGCGTTACAACACACTTTTAGCCAAAATTTTGATTGTTCAAAAAACAGACACAAGAAGACACAAGATATTAACGTATATAAAAAGCCGCAAGTTAGCTCTATTTTCTGTTCATGGTCAGTTATTATCCATGTGTGGTGAAGAGATTTGTAAATGAATACTAAAAGACAGCTTCTAATATATACAGTATGTGTAGAGTGATTTATTTAATTCATACCGGTCTCGCTGGCGTAACCTTGTATGTGTGGTCAAGAGAAGGCGTATTTAGGGCAGGTTTTACAGGAGTGTCGCGAGGCTACTGGCCCAACAGTAACAAGCTTTAGTCTATTGCGTGTATTTGAATTCAGAACTCTTCAGCTGCGCTGACGGCACGCTCTCTGTAGTTATTTTGGTGAGAGTAACTCAAAAGTAATACAGGAGTATGTAACGCATTACAATTTTGAATCAGTAATATTGTAATGTAAGGCATTACTTTTAAATAGCAGTAACAAGTAATATATAATATATATCAGTTTGGAAGTAACTTGCACAACACTGGTGCTGAAATAAAAGTATCATGTTTACCAGTGTTTCTTCTGTAGGCCTGGTCAACATCGGCAAAATTCGAATGGCATCTAAAGAAACTGCTCCGGTTTGATTTGTCCTATCATTTCTTGCTTTGATCCAGCCTTCTTCAGAAGAATACTCCCCATCCTTTATGATAAAAAGTACATCACCCCTTCTGTAGCTCAGCAATGTGGGATCCTCTGAAGGGGGGAAAAAAACACATTTACAGCTTCTGATTGTTTAATTGAAAGCTTTTCCCAAAAATGCTATTACTATCATACATTATCATCACCACACATTATTTGTCAAAACTCCAAACACTCAAAAGTGCTCCTTAAGTGTAAAAATCTGTAGTATGTGAATACTGCAAGGAAAACTGTAAAAGAAGCACCTTGTCTGCTAAGGTCCTGTATTGCCACAGCATATACTGATCTCTTCTTCAGTCCTGAGATGAACATGTTGACCAACTCCACTAATTCTCTTCCTTTCACAGCCTTCAGCTCATACATCCCCTTTGGAGTCATCAAACACACAATCCCACCAGAATTTTCCTCACTTTAGGAGAGAGGTTAAGAAGGCAAGGAGCAACAGAAAAGAAAAGTCAACTGGTTCGTTCTGCAGAAACAGTCTTTTTTTTAAATTCAATACTCAAGTGTAATTTAGATGCTTCTCCATGGAGGTTTATTATAAAAAGCTGCTTTACCTCATATCGATACTAGTCACCTCAGGATAAGAGAGCTGTAGAAATGCGGCTTCTGTCACATCCTGAAAGAAGACCCCCTTCCAGTTCACAACAACTACAAACTGGTCTTGAGGCACTGCGGGACCTGAACACAGATTTTTTTACAGTAACTAATAAAAAAACAACTAATTCCTAAAGTAAATGCTTCATTTACTGACTTCACAAAAACATGATTCTTTCTTTTGTGGGACACAAAATGAATTACTGTGCTTATTATCCAAATGTCCAAGCTCTTTTTTTGAATGGTGACTCTGATCGCCAAGCACAACTTCAGCTTCAGTCTGTTCCTCATACTATCATATGGATTTACAAGTCATTTGGTGCTTTATCATTACAGCTTTGTATGGAACATACAATAAACCTTTGTCAAAAGCTCTTATTTTGTGTTCCACAAAAGAAATAAAGTCATATAGGTCTGGAGTATATGTACTGACAAAATGTTCATTTTTAGATTAATAGCACCTATGAAACAATTACCTGAAACAATTTCAGCCTCATAGAACTTGGAGAAATAGATTGGCCACTTATGCCGTGCATATTCGACAGTCTCCTCTTGCACTTCATAGGCAGGTTTAGTAGAGTTTATGTAAGGACCCTAAGAAATTACAAAGGATTCGTGCTTGCATTATTCTCCAAGCAAATACAATTTTATTTAAAGACTGTTATAGATCATATGTTTATAGAGCATACCTGTGCGTGTGCAGAATGAATCATCTGCACAAGCTTGACCATAGACTTGCTCTCAATTAAAGTCAAGTTCATGCATTCACGAACAATCTTTTCGGCTTTTTCCATACTGCTTTCAGAGCCATACTGTACATAGTAATGTCTGGTTGCGAGCTGCACATAATCATCCTCCTAGATCAAAATTTGGGAGAACACAGGATAAGTCACAAATCTGAATGTTAAAATGATATAACTGTTCAAAGAAAGAGCCTAGACTGACCTTATCAGACTGATAATCACCACTTTTGAGTCCGTGGATGATCTGCCTGTAGATGAGGTCTGTGGTGACATGATCAGACGAACAGTCGTGCCATGGAGTGAAGATCTCTTTGCGGAAGTAGAAACGCCAAGGAGCGTGTTGTTCCTCTCTTCCCTGCCTCTTTTCATCCTGCTCACAAATGGACACGGTGTCCAAGACGTGCTGGCTGCCACTTCCAAGAGACCACATCTGCAGCAAGAGATATAATAAGGACTTTACTAATACTGCTCATTAGTTCTATGTGACTTATTTCAAGGTGCGATTCGAGGCCATTCAGATGATACAAACCTTCTCATACATTGCAGCATATAGGGAGAAGCCGTAAGTGTCCTGCAGGTTTTTTCTCTGGATGATCGAATTGCACACCTCTGCAGAAGTGCTGGCTGAATCCACAGTGAGCGTGATGCTTTTGCCATCCATCAGACTCACAACTACAGTAATGGGCTTCTTGTTCTCTACGGACTTGAAGGAAAGAAGAGCTTGTCACGTTTAGAGTAAGAGAAGTAATATTAATCTTTTAGAGGGATTGCCTACCTGTAGTTCAACCCAACATGGTGGCTCACTTCTTTCTCCGTTGGCTAAAGTCCTCTGCAGTCTCTCTGAACAGTAGGAGGAGTACTCGTTTGGCCCATAGCGTATGAAACTCTGCAGGTACTGTGGGCAAAAGGTCACATAACATCACATAACCTAATCTCATGTCACATAGCATCACATAACATTCACTGCCCTCCAAAAGTTTGGAAACAGCCTTGGCAAAGTGTGCTTTTGGATGATATCAGCATAAATCCTTAATATTTTTTAGTGCAACTACATTAAAGTAACTTGACATTATTATTGAAGATACTAATATTCATTTGGATTCAATAATAATGACAAAGTCACACACGCCCCTTTGCCAGCTGTGATGACTGGTTACTGGTTCAAAGTCAAAATACCTGGTTCAAATTTGGTCCAGGTTATAAAAAGATATTTGGGTCAGCACACAAGAAACTGACAGCTCGGATGCCCAGAGTATGCTGTAATAGCTGCTAATGGTGTATGATGAATAGAAAACGTAATTATTTTTATGTAATCAAATTTGTTTTCGTAGTTTGTCTTGTTTCTTATCAGTGCAAAAGCAAAATTATCACAAGTTAAAACGGATTCATGTCAATATTGTCCAAAACCCCACTTTTCTAGGGTGTTTCCAAACTATTGGAGGGCAGTGTATCAACGCAATGTAATTTAACATGTCATCACGTCGCATTAATTCATGCAACGTCACGTAAGTGAAATATAACTTAACGTAACATAAGTTAAGCAATGCACTCTGAAATCCAAAACTATCGTCTGATTTTTTTGCACATTAAAAAGTAAATACGACCTTCCATTGTGTCGATCACTTCAATTTCGCATCAAGGATGACGAATGCGGACAAAACGGACAAACACATAACGTATAAAAAACAAAACACGATACAATACAAAACAAAACAGTATGATGGAACATAACAACATACAAAAGCATAACAAGACATAACAACATAGCATAAAAACAACAACACATATCTCATACCACAACAACACAGCATTATAACGTTTATGACGGAACATAACAAGACAACAATAAACAACATTTAACTTCATGACAACTCATAACATAACAAAAACAACATATAATAATATTAGATATAACACAACAACATGCAATACGACATAAAGCATCACATCAAACTGCATATCAACAATAAAACATCATATAACAACACATAAAAAAACAAATATTGCACAGTTTGTATTTCTAATCAAATAATATAGGTATGCATTATGTGTAGTTAACCGTGGCTCTAATGAACCTACTGTATTTTCTTCCTTTCGTCCCTTTACCTCTCTGCTTCACATCAGGTTCCTGATTACCCTGCCAGGTCTTTTTTTTTTTTTGATAATAAGTGGATACATTCACATTAGCGCTTAAATAACAGAACAGAAATCAAATAGCATTTCATACCTTTTTGAGGCGATCCGTAGGAGGGAAAATCCCCAGACAGATGGACAGAAGAACCCAGCCTCTGTTTGTACTTTTGTGGTTCTTATTGGCTGTTAACTGCTTAAGGATCTGACAGTAGATTTCATCTCTGAAAAACATTCATAAAGATGAGATATTCCACATTGTGAAGAATTCAAATAAGCAGTGGCTCATCACATGTACCTTATATCTCGTCGTACAATAGCATATCCTACAATAATATGCAATTTCTCCAACGGTGTCATTGGACGATCATACGTTGCTCTCTCTCCAAACAGTACATCCTCTTCCTCCTGAACAGCCTGCATTCTAGGTTGTGGTTCTTCTTGTGGCTACAAATTTCATTAGCATGATTATCAGGAACCACGATGCAGTTAGCTGTCACTAATGATCAGTGCATAAGTATACCTCTTCTTCAGGAATGGCTGAGTGTTTTCTCTTCCCCGTCCCCTTCTGTTGCTTCATTTTTTTCCTCAAAAATTTCTGCATTTACAAAACCAACAAAAAACAAATAAACCCACAGCGGTTTGTTTGATGTAATATAATGCTATAAGAATCCCATTTCTCTTGGGTTATTGACTTTTATGGCAGCATACATACATTCACGTATTTAACGCTTGTTTTATTACAGTATATAAAGTGTTTTATTGTGTCTTGATTGTTTACCTGATCCAATCCAACAAGGTTACTGAGTCTCCGCGCTTGTCTCTGGCCAAGGTTCATCTGAATGGGGTCAGCTATAGAAGAAACACGTTCCTGCCTCGGCTCTGGAAGATCTCCCATAAATCTCAGGATGATCCACCACACTGTCAAACAAGCCTGGAGGACGAGGGAAAAGGCAAAATGAAACAATTCCAGACACAGTTGATCATCAACTCTTGCTTTTGATGGGAACATGTTTCTAATGAGAACAACACTTGCCAGGGCATCTCCTTCATCTTCATGGTAGAGCAGGGGTTGTCTTAATCTCTGTTGGATATATGAGTGAGTAGATGATCCTTGGAAGTGTAAAGAAGCAAATTTAGAGAAAGAGAACTCGTCGTTCTCCTTCTCTTTCTCTTTCTCCTCCTCCTTTTGCCTCTCCGCTTCTTTCTCCCTTTCCTTCTCTTTCTGCATTTGCTTTTCTCTTTCCTTCTCAGCATCATCATCATCATCATCATCGTCCTCATCCTCTTGATTGTCTTCTATGGTGTCTGGCAATGACATCACCTTCCTCTCCCTTACAGGGCTCTCTGCTAATTCAACCTCCTCTAACTTCACCGGCTCGGCTTCCAAATCCTAGGAATCAGAAACAAATCACTCTGCATTTTAGGTTGTGTTCTTCAACTGGCTGCAAAGTTAATACTAAACATCTTGGATTCCTATTTGTCTTTAAAAGACACAATATACAGGAAATGATGACAGTATCCATTACTTGATTGTGTATCAGCAATTAAAAGTTAGAGCTGACATAAGCTTTATTGAATTTTGATCAGGAAGTGTTTGTTCCTGTCAAACAGATGACCTGCTTCCTTATAGGGCTGTGAAGATGACTCTAACCTCAAATCCCGCAGGAGCTGGGCCCTCTTTTCCTACCACTGCACTTGGAAGGAAACCAAAGATATTCTCCACCATTTCCTCGTCATCCTTATCCTGGGATTTGGCAGCTTCCTCGTTTTTTCTAAGCAGCTCCTCTAGGCGTTGCTGAAGCTCCAATGCCGTGCGTTCTTGTGCCTCTTTTTCTTGCGCGGTCAAAAACGCCTAAGACACAGTGATAAATGCTTAACATGTTTTGGTGGAAACCGTGACACATCTTCTTCAGAGTTCTTGAAACGAACAGGAAAGTTTACTAGAACAGCATGTATTCGAAATAGAAAAACATTATACATGTCTTTACTGTTAATTTTGATGATTTTAACACATCCATGCCAAATATACAGTGTATATATGTTTTTTATTAATTTAATCTGTAACACTTTATAATACATGTACGCTAATAAGCATTAATTTATGCTTAACTAATGCACAAATAATACTGAATTAATGTATAACTTATGATTATATAAGCTATTCATTAATGATTGCCACATTAGCAACTATTAATGAGTCTGTCTGGTTGATATATTAGTTCAAGAATGAATTGTTATTAATTAAATATGTCATTTAATAATTGTAGTCATTTACAAATTAACAATTCATACATGAACTAATATATTAACCAGGCAGACTTATTAATAGTGATCATTAATGAATGTTATTAGTTATAATTCAGTATTACCTGTGCACGTAATGTTAAAGTGTTACCATTTAATCTTACTCTAAACCTTTAAATGGTAGCATATCATTGTCTGCCAAAAATGATTTCTGAAGTATCATTTGACTGGTGTAGCGGCTGCAGACAATTTAGCTATGAGAATTTTTTTTTTTTTATTTCAATAATATTTCACAAGTTTACTGTATTTTTGATCAAATATATGCAGATTTGGTGAAACTTTTGACATAAGAAATCCAAACATTTGACCGATAGTGCATATAAAACAAAAACAGGACAAAAGATTCTGTACTAAAACACAGGAAATCTGCTCTGTTTCATTATACACTCACATCTGTTTTCATTTTCTTGAGGGTCTTCCTGGCCAGCAGTCCTCTGGTCTGTGTCTGCAGCAGTATCACTGCATTTCTTTTGCATTTCAGGTCTTTCCTTGCAAGGTAGCCACGGGTCTGTGTTTGCAGAGTGATGGCTGCCTCCCGCCTGCGCATATACTCCGTATGGAGCTGACGACTGCGCACTTTTGCCTGCAGCCGAGCAAATCCTTGCTTGAGCTAACAGGGATAACAGAAACAAAAGGAGGCATGTTTTATTATTTTATGACACAAATTTTAAGAGCTACAACATATACTTTACACAGTAGAAGTTCCTTGTTTAGCTTACTTGGCCAAAGTCTCTTCTGTCTTTGTGGCCACGCCAGTTTTTCTGTAAAACCAGAGCTGCCCTCTTCTTCTTTACAAAATTAGCTCTGTATGTGAATGAGGAAAGATTTAATTGAACATTTCTGTACAATTGCATAAAATCTACCATGTAGACAGAGGTAAACAAACCTATCTTTATGGGCAAGCATCACTCTTTGAATGATAAGTGCCTTCCTGTAAAGCTCTTGCTCTCTCTCCAGTTCTAAGAAGGAGTCGTGATAATCCTACGACAAGGATAAAGACAGTGTACAAAAATTACTCTTATGCTCTTATTTGATCACAAATACAGTAAAATAATAATCTTGTGAAAATACTTACAGTTTGTCCATTTTACGGTTTTAAAATATAATATCTTTCTAAAATTTGATCGTTCAGAAATCATTCAAATATACTGGTTTTATGTTCAAGGGACATTTCTTATTATTATCAATCTTGAAAACTTTTTTTTGGTAACATTGTAAATGTCTATTCAGTGACTTTAATTAATTTAATGAATCCTTGCTGAATAAAAGTATTCATTTCTGAATACTTACTGAACTTTTGAAAGCTTAATATAATCACAAAAATGTGTGAATTGCTTTAGAAATAAATTTACAGGAACGTATACTGATATAGATGTAAAATTACAAATAGCTATGCGTACTATGCTAAGCTAACCTGTTTTAGCGCTTGATTTTAATTGCTTCCATTGTCCTCATTTATAAGTCACTTTGTATAAAAGCATCTGCTAAATGACTAAATGCACATGTAAATGTAGTATAAATTAGAGAACTATTATGACCAAGGTACCCTCAGAAAGATTTTGGTTTTTCCAATCTTCCAGTCCTCTTCATCTTTGATCATGGCCTTGCAGATAGCTGCACAGCAGTCTGCAGCAGGCTCCTGATGAACAAATAAAACATATTTTTATTTAACCTAGTACATTCATCATGTTTTATGCTGAACATGTAATTATTTTCATTTCAGCTTCCTGAATCATTCATAGTTTGATCCACAGCGCATTAACTAATTTTAACCAATACTACATGCGGACAACATCTGCAAATGCAGAGACTGACATTAACTAAGATTAATAAATGCTCTAGATTGTTGTTTGTTCATGCAAACTAATGTAAAGTGTTATTAGAGACTTTTAGATCAACATTATATAAGCATAATTCCTAGCAGCCGATCACAGCCCTGAAATTAACTTTATATCAGAAGGCAATGACTGGTAATTATGCAGGACCATCTAGGGCCACACTAACATCTAATTGAACTATATTCATCAGCTATCACTTTAATAATAATAATAATTCTCATATTCAGAGCATCACATCTGTAAACAGTCATATTAGGCCCATACAGTGTTAGGGTCACATTGCACGGTCTTCAGGAGGACACGGTAGCGCTGTAGAAAGTCTTTAAAGGTGTGCCGGATGGGATATCCGGACTTGCGTATTTTAATGGTCTCCAGCATTCCAGAGTAGCGAAGCTGCTGCATGCAGAGCTCTCTATTAAATACCTGAAAAACGGAAAAGAGAAAGAGCACGATTGCATTTCAGTTCTGATGGCTACTAAATACGAAATATGTAACTATAGGCAAAGTGAATTGGTACCATGGGCATCTTTTTGTCATTTGGTTTGAAGCAACGTATGAAGAAGGGCTGACAGAGGGACAGGGCCTTCATCAAAGAATCCAGGGACTGACGGAACTGACCACTCAGAGTAGATATCTGCCGCCTCGAATCATTTACTTGCTGTGTGGCACAAAAACACACAATGTATTGCAAAGCTATTGCTATCCAATCAATACTGTCAGGCTACCATATAAATGCCCCATACTCGTAGTGAGTTCTTCGGCGTCATGAGGATTTTGTTGATTTTGTTATTTTTGTTGACTGAATTTGTATTCGTCTCTTTTTCAAAGATCTGCTTGAGCAACTTGTTGGAAGATTTCTGAACCAGCTCCATGATGTCCATGCTCAGGGAGTCTCTGTTCTTCTCCAAAAATCCTGACAAAATACAGCACTTTCTGATCAGAGGCAATTTAAAGAGCTGTTGGGAAATGCATTATGCGTGTCATAACTGAGTCTGAATGAATGAATTGTACCTTCACAGTCATAATAAACCGTCCCAGCAAAGTGCTTGATCCCAAACTGCATGCCATGGTTGCTCTTAGATGACATGTACAGTTTGTTTCCATTATGTTCGTTGCTTATTTTGTTTAACATTGTGGCATCTGTTCCCTGCATTGAAAACAGGACAACGCAAGGTGAGCACAAGGTAAGGTAATAAGCTGCTACTGTTAAACATTTAATTGTCACATATGTGTTGCAGACTTTATATAACATAATTGTAGTGTGCTTGATATGTATCTATACTGTACACCTTATCTAGCTGCACCTTAGTTTGATTTAACCCATTAGCACACAGCTTAAATACATTCGCATAACATTAAAATTACAGAGAATTACATAGACGTAAGCTACTTAAAATAAAGTGTATCAAGATTGTATTTAAGTGTAAGTAGCTGTGTTAGAGACAAGCAGACATGATAAGTACATTTTATTTTAATATTCATGTGACTTATGAAGCTCACCTTAGGAAAGGTGCTCTCTTCATCAATTAGAGCCAGGATGTTGAGAGGTTTAATGGCCAGCAGGTCCAGGGTTATCTGGTTGTCATTGAAAGCAATGCGCTTCCATGAGATTCCTTCTTTACTGTACTCATCCTGCTCCAGCTTAAAGACATGCTTCACAAAGAACTGCTGCAGGTTCTCGTTGGCATAATTAATGCACAGCTGCTCAAAACTAAATAAAAGGAGGGGCAGACGTAGAGAGAAATGTTATTCACTATTCAATATGTGCACTGTCTAATCCATCTTACTGAATTAATAAAAATAAAAATAATTCATTTGGAGCATCACTTGTGTACAATGCACATTTCTTAACGTGCAGCCTAAAATGTGTTTTAATATCATTGTTGATAAGGACTGTATGATCTCCGAAAAATATGGGCAAGATATTTAAAGTGTGTCTAAAGCAAACTTGCAATAGTTCCATGGCAGCACATTCAAATCTAAAAGTAGTTTAAGACTTACTAGTTTAGTATACTAAAAGTATGGGTCATTTTTATTAAGCACATGTTAAATGTATGTATGTAACAGCTCACAGTATTTTTAGTTTAGCCAACAGATACTTACCTGTTCTGAGTGAAATTCTCAAAGCCGAAAATGTCGAGCAGACCAATGGACTTGCGCGTGTAATTTGAATTATCAGTCTGGGGTTTGTCAATGGCGCTGTTTATTTTTTTGAACATCCAAATAAACAGCCTTCCGTACATGGCCTGTCAGGGAGCAGAAAAAATGTGCAACAGTAATGGGAATGTTGATTGTATATATACACCGTTGTTCAAAAGTTTAAGGGTTAGTAATTTTTTCTTTTTTTGTTCTTCTGGAAAAAAACATTTGGACAGTATGGTACCTTGGCAAACGCATCTCTGGTGTCTGTGGCCTGCTCTGAGCTGAGGGGTTTGGTGACTTTCTCTCGGTTTGTCAAGAAGGAACGATATGTAAGACTCTTTTCAAGAACAGCATCCTCCACCTGCAAAGTGACAGAAGTGCTGTCATCAGATACATTCCTACAATCATTCAAACTTAATTGAGGATAAAGAGCCAAAAGCAGCATTAGCTCTAAAGAACATTTCTCTGTACCTCCATTAACTTGGCAGCGACAGAGAAATGATTGGATGACATGACGTCGCAGCTGTCCATGTTATTCATTATAGTGCCTGAAAAAGATCAGCTGACTTATATTGATATTCCTAACTACAATAACTTCTGTGTGTGGGAAGACAGTTGAAAAGCTATTACTGCAATAGAAAGGTTATTGACACTAACTCTGAAAGTCAGTATTGCCCATGTGGAGAATGACAGCGAGTAATTTGAAGATTTCCCAGCAGTCCCGGTCTGAGAAAGTGAGGATCTTTAGAGCAGAACGAATCCGTCCGAATTCATCAGCATCGTCCCGACCATCACACGTCAAACAATCACCCTAGATAACCATCAGAAGAGTCAGTGATTATCAGTATTAAAACTTGATTCTGAATTAGAGAGCAGGAGTGATTTTAACACTCACTGGATAAGACCAATAACTTTAAGATGTCATCATTAAGTTATTACTGCGTTTGACTTAATTATGGTATACATTTATGAAAAATAAAAGCATGTACTTTCTGCTCTAAAACATAATAAACTTGAATTGAAGTGCTCACCTGAGTCAGGTACTTGAACTGTGATGCATCTCCAAGAGAGAGAGTCTTCTTATGGTCACTTTGCATCCCAGATAACATACAATAAAAAATGTG
This sequence comes from Enteromius trimaculatus, assembly GCA_032361065.1. NCBI lineage: Eukaryota > Metazoa > Chordata > Actinopteri > Cypriniformes > Cyprinidae > Enteromius > Enteromius trimaculatus. The sequence goes on from JAUMHP010000041.1 coordinate 7,975,922, forward strand.
GTAGTTCCTTTCCTGAGTTGCCTAAAAATGAAAATATTTTTGTTATTATCAAATATTACTTTAAAATAATTAAAATTAAATTATTAAAATAAAATGTATTAACTTTATTTAATTTTTTAAGTTTGAATTAATAATATGTATTTTTATAAGCAATTTTAGATTATTTCAAACTAATGAAGCTCATAAGCAGTGCATAGCTAGTCCAAGGCTATGCTTTTCTTCAGCATGTAAGGTGAACAATCTCAGACTAAAAGGTACAAAGTTTTCACCGGTGGTGGTATCCTACACTCTCAGAAATAAAGGTACAAAAGCTGTCACTGGGGCAGTACCTTTTTAAAAGGTACATGTTTGTACATAAATTATCCATTTTGGTACCTTAAAGGTTCATATTAGTAATAATAGGTACAGACGTGTACTTTTTTGAAAAGGTATATTTCGAAAGTCCATTCTACTAGCAGTAAGCAATCTTGCTACTACATCAACTAGCAATAGAGTATTAGTTGATTGTCTGCTTTTTATCTTCACTTTATTTTGATGGCTCCACAACATGCTGACTATCAGAAACTTTGCAAGTATATGTCAACTTATGCAAGTATACTAACCCTAAACCTACTCCAACCGTCTACTCTAAGAGTTAGCATACAATTAGTTGACTTGTAGTTACTTATAGTTTGGAGTCTAAAGTGGACTATCAAAATAAAGTGTAACCGTATATATTAGTACCATAGGAAAGTGTAGTGACAGCTATGGATGTTTTTTTTCTGTAATTACAATAGTCTTACCTGATGACAGACACGAGACTTCTCCAGCAGGTACTGATCTATGTGAGCTCCCTCTATAACTCCCTCTTTATTGAAGAAGACCTCCACGTATTTCCCAAAGCGGCTGGAGTTATCATTCCGAATGGTTTTGGCGTTCCCAAAGGCTGTAAGACATGCATAAGTGAGACAGCTTTCAATGGAGATGATTTAAATAATCCACCAAATGGTCCTGTTTAGCTCTTACCCTCCAGGACAGGGTTGGCCTGAATGATCTGCTGCTCTATCCAGGAGTGCTGCCCGCTCACAGCAGCCAGGAACTGAAGAATCAGTTTAGTGCTTTCTGTCTTTCCTGCACCAGATTCTCCACTGACACACAAACAAACAAACCAAAAGCACTGATAATTTACAAGATGTCAAGTTATCAATGCGAATATGGACAAACTATACATAATAAATATCAGTTTGAGACAAAAAACTAACAAACAATATATTAGTTTGTAATAAAACTATATAATATGTGACCACAAAATTCTTTAATGCATTTTTTGAAACCGATATTAATCTGAAAGCTGAATAAATAAGTACATAATAAATCAAGAATAGGACAATATTTGGTTGAGATACAACTATCTGAATATCTAGAATTTGAGGGTGCAAAAATATCTAAATACTGAAAAAATTGCCTTTAAAGTTGTTCAAATGAAGTTCTTAACAATTCATATTACTAATTAAAAAATGATTTTTGGCATTACAAAATCTATTATTTTGACAGATAAAAAAACCCAATGTATTTTTAACTATTGCTTCAAATATACCTGTGCTACTGATGACTGGTTTTGTAGTCCAGGGTCACATATAATACATAATAATTAACAAAGTTATTCTGCACACTGGGTTTGATGACTGTTTACGTTGACTTTTTCTGACCAAGTACGCAAAGAGCAGAACTTATATCTCTTATTGCACATTGACGTCACACAGTTTTATGATGTGAAATATTGACCATAATCATCTGTAAAAACATTATCTTAAAAGTGCAGCGTATGTGTGGCCTATCTTAATGCATACCACTGCTAACCACAAAAAAATGACTACTAACGTGGCATTAGTTTACATTCTCAATACTCAGAAGAAAGATCAAATATGTACCTGATAATGCAGCACTGGTTGCGATTGTTGCGGCGCATGTTGTAGTAACAACTGTCAGCGATAGCAAAGATGTGTGGTGGGAGCTCGCCCAGCTTACGCCCGTGATACTGGTAAACCTGATCTGCTGTGTAGATGGGCAGCATCTGATAGGGATTCATGGCCACCAGGACAGAGCCAATATAGGTCTAAACAGCACACAATTATCACATAGATTATATACGGCGGGATGCAAACAGAATCTGGAAAATCTGGGATTAAACTGAATTTAATCTAAAAATGGAACCTAAAATGAATAATGAATAAAAAAAAGAGGCTCTTTGGTCAAATGATTAAAAACGTGTTTACATATTTATGTAAAGCTGTTCATGTAACTTAAATGTTGCTGTCATTAAGACAAAAGCACTACAGCTACTCGAAAAAGATAATATGCAATTCATATACAAATTCGCTTTTCACTCAAATTGTTATGTACTACTTTAAAAAAATGCAAATCAGAAGAATTTTCCCCGCTGCTTTTTTTTGTACCCTACAATACATTACATCATGTACATCATACACTGTACTATACATATATATAACTACATCACAAAATACATGAGGTTTACGGTAAAAAGAAAAACAGCAGTTTTGTTGGTCAGAATTTTACTGCATTTTAAATTTTATAAACTAAATCAAAACCTGCATTTAAAAAAACTTTTTATTGTAAATGTGAGCTGTCACAGAAAATTCTTGGAATACATTTTATTCACTGTAAATCATAAAATGATTTGTATTTTTACTTCCAGTATTTTACAGGAAAATTGAATGAAATGTCTCATTAGATCTATTAAACCGTACACCATATATATTTTTACTATATAAGGGTACTTGTTGTTAACTAGTTAATAGGTTTTTACTGTATTTTCAGCCTTACACCTTTAAAATTATAATAATTATTAAAAAAAACAACTCAAATACTAATCAGGAAAAGCATTGTAAAAAATTTGATGACTACAGGGGCTGACTAAAAATCGACAAATGTACTTTTATATAGTAATTTGAATAAACTCACATATATGCTGCCCTGTTTGTGGCGCACCAGCAGGTTTCTGAGCAAACCGGCTTCACTGAGGTCACCGAGTCGGATCATGTCATCAACACCCTCCACTGAGGTGGGGTGCATAGGCTTCAGACTGGCCTTCTCCCCCTCTGGGACATAGCGCTCCTGAGAAACCAGCACAGTATTCATCAACTACACAAATGTAGATGAACAAGAATACTAGAATAATATAGAATGTGTTGTAATATTCCATTAAAGTGGATTATTAGGGGATAGCGGGGCTAGCTGTCACATTTTCATTCTCTAGTGAATATTTATATCTAGGGTATATTTTATTAAATAATTTTTATAGACACGTAAGCCTATCTGAAGGCCACAGTGGAAATTGCCATTAAGTATTTTTTGTAAAAAAAACATTATTAAGATATTGATCAATATTTATTAATATTGAATTCTATAGCACATTTAGCATCACAATTAAATTAATTAAGTTAAAATTGGCAAGGTTACTACTAGACACACTAATAAATCTTTATCAAATGTTAACTAATCAAGATGACAGTGTGAAAAAATGTGTTTAACTTAGATTTCACTGATGAATTGAATTTCATTTGTCAAATGTGTAACATTTAAAAAACACAAGTGACAGTTTGCTCAATTTGAATTTTTTAAACAATACTCTTGTACTGACAATACAATGTTTTACAATGTCCCTCAAAACAACAAAATTTAAGCCTGAAGGACAGAAAATCAAACTTTATGGTTTAAGGTTTAAATAATATTTCACAATTTTGTGGCTTTTATTTCCCCTTACTTTTCTCAATGTTTTTGGGTTAAAATGATTTCCACAGTAACCATATGAAACTTTATTCTTCAAGCCGGCTGTCAGTAAAGGTTTGTTTAATGTTGTCAAATGTAAAAGCCCCTGTGACAGCTAGCACCGGGTCTCTCCCGGAGTCGTGTTTTTACCTTCCCTTCATCATCAATCAGGCAACACTGTCCACCGGCTGAGACCTTCACACAACCTCCAATAGGGACCCCAATACTGGAGTCAATCCAGTAGTGATCTCCCTAATTTCAGATTCACATAAACTACTTTTTAAAATCCAAACACTACTCACAACCAACTCAAACTTCACAATTTCACACCAAACATAGGTCAAGGAAGTAAATTAAATATGTGAATACACACCTTTTTTAGCATCACCATTTGAACAATCCCTTTTGTCCCACAGGCATCTAATTGAAAGTAAAATCTCAAAAAGACAAGTCAATAAATATATTAAACAGTTGTAAATCTAACCCTCACTGAAGTGTACACAGCTGAAATCGATCCCTCGCATGAATCTTTTGGTTAACTGTGAACAACCCTCGCTGACTTATTCCGGTATTAAAAACATACGTGTCCAAGCGTAATTTCTCCATTCGCTTGTGTGACAGCAACGAGGAAGTGTCCCTAGTGTTCACTTCTTTATGGCCCCTAGACTTTGCTCCATCATGGGCTGATTATCACCATCAACCCAAGAGACGTCATCAGCAGTCCCAGAGCTTGACTCTTTGAGATTCCATTGAGCTGAATTGCAAAAAAAGTCAGAAATCAATCATAAATTAGACGATGACTTCAAAATCAAGGGTTTCCTAGTGGCTTGATGAGATCTGAAACTTGTCTTATCAAATAAATCCCCTACCCATTAACTACGCACGACATGTGCCTTTTGGACTTTTCACGCAAGAGGAAGATGGTACCAGAGGACAGCTTTATTATTTGAGTCAGAGCGGCTGTTAAGCAGTAAAACGAGATTCTAGAGTATATATTCATTTGCGAAGTCACACTGCACAGATACCGGAATTGCTTGGGCGTCATCTATAAGCAGTGGTTTTATACAGAATATACAGAAGCACTCAGCGGGTTACAAAGTACACAGTGAAGGTCAATAACAATACATCCTTATTTCCTGGAGGTTGACGGTATATTTAGACTTAGTAGTACTGCAGCTGCCACTTTGATAAGTATAAGTAATGATTATGTTTAAGGAATAAGGATGTAAAGTGTTAGGTTACTTGTTATTAGTCTCCATGGTGATGAAACGGAAACCAAACCAGTTGGATAACTCTAGAACCATAAATGACTCAGGAAAGGAGGAATCAATTATTTAAGTGCCTAGAAACTCCAAATGTTAGTCACACCCTACAAACTTATCTAAACACATTCGATTCTGGCCCCTAAGACAACCAGACAAGGATGTGGACAGTGATTTGGACAGTGGCTTCATGATGTAAATAAAATTACAGTATTTTAAAAATAAATTATCATCAAGGACGCATTCGATTGAATAAAAGTGAAATGAAAATGTTTCATGGTTTCTACAAAAATATCAAACACGACCGTTTTTAACACTGAAATATGAAGACATGTTTCTTGGGCAGCAAATCATTTTGAAGTAATAACGTTAGCTGCTCACATAAAAACATGTTCAAATAATATTTCACGATTTTGTAGCGTTTACTTCCCCTGGCTTCCCTCAACGTTATTGCTCAAGCCAACCACTGTCATTAAAAGTTTGTTTAATGTTTATAAAAAGTTTCGTGCTCACAAAGACTGCATTTATTTGATTAAAACAAATACAGTATAAACAGTAATACCATGACATTTTATTATAATTTTATTTATATATAATAAAGGGGTCATGAACTGCCTTTTAAATATTATTTTGTACTCTGATGTCCCCTTACAATTCCTACACAAAAACATGATAATTTAGAAGCAACTGGCTATTTTACACCAGTCTTTTACCCCGTTCATCAGATTCAGAGGCTCTGTTAAACAGGCGGAAGTGACGCCCACTGCTATGATTGGCATTTTTTAACAGGCAACGCGGAAAAATTAAGTGAACAAAAGGATAACATTCGTTCTAACACGGTCTTAACCACTCTTTCCTAATATTGAATCAGAAAAATAATATTGAATTCGCTGTTTTTATGCAAAAACATACAAAACATCTTTTGTTCACAGCCATCTTTACCGTTTGATTTGTGGTAATCCTGCCGTCGACGACTGAAGCTGGTTATGCACGACTCGGTGGGCGGGGCCAAACAGGCAGCATCGTAGAAGCAAGCGTTGATCTTCCTCTGTGGAGTGGAGTTTAGACACACTAATCTTAGAGTGGGACATTCGACAAGCTGTCATTTTGTAAGACTGGATTGAATATTTACTTGTTTTTAGACTTAGGAGAACGTTTTGGGTTGTGAAATTTACAGAATGTTTGGTAGCACTTTATTTTACTGGCCTGTTTCTCATTGCAATAACAAGGTAATAACAAGGCACTAGCCATGAACCTACCTCTAAACCTAACCCTACCCCATGTAGTTACCTTATATTACCAGTACTTTCTTGGGTAAGTACAATAAAGTAAATATAAGTACATCTACTTCAAAATAAATGCAACCAAATGTTTTATATTTTTGTGTTTTACAATGACCTCTTACATGAATTTAAAAAAAGGGAATTTTGATTTCTCAATTTATAATAACATTGTTTTATAAATTTATTTATTCTGGGTATTTTTGCCTACTGAAAATTTATATAGTGTTAAGTATGCTGATTCGATGTGAAAAGAGCTTTGTTGAATAAAATCATTATTATTACTTTTTTTTAAGTAATAACAGTGATAGGTGATTTTTTTTTTTGCTTTTATCAGAGGGAATACACCAATATCAACATTTGAATTAAATTAGACTTTGCAAAAAAACAAACAAACAAAAAAACATTCATAGGCTCATGTACAAAGTGTCTTTACTTCAGCAGCGGAGTGCAACATGAAATGTCATTCAAAATGAAACTGAGTGATCAAACAGGCTTTAATTTTGCCACAAATGACACTGCTTCAAGCAACTTAACTGGAAAAATAAACAATATCGTTCATTTATGAAGAAACAAAAATGGAAGAGGGCTTATTATTTTTTTTTTTTTTACATACTTAGGTTTAACTTAGATGCGCAACTGTGTGCATACAACCAAATCTCTCTTCAAAATCGTGATTGACATGTCTGATTTTCACGTCTTTAATGTTAATGCTTTAATGCTTGAATGAACCCCGCCCCTCAAAACAAAGAGCCAATCCAGAAAGCCGTAGCTGTAGCAGTGCTTGCGTGACTAATGACACATAAACCATACCTCACAAATCAACAGTCAGTGACGTGAGGACATAAAATGACACAGACATTTAAACTCCATTAAACCTTCACCGAACCCATCCAATGAAGCACACGGAAAGGCACAATACTCCATTTCACCAAAGCACCTTTAACGTTTGTCCACAATACAAGTGTGGTAAAATACTTCAGTCTTTGTTCACCAAGGACAGAGAGGATGGTGTTGTTATGGCTTCTCAATTCTTATTGTTTCGAACGCTACAATACAAAATGGAAACCTTTTAGAACAGCCATTGTGTAATACTGCCATTTGGTGTTTGATACAGTACAGACTGTCAATACCAGGTCATCACTCAAGGCACCCAAATCAAAAAGATGGTGAATATATTCTATAGACGAGAAGATGTACAGCATTGCTTTTACTGATATCTGTGGTTCATCCATGGATGATTACATATATATTGGAATAAAAAGGAATTTTAAACAACCAACTAGAAGGAACCTGTTTGTTAAGACGTCTTGATTGAAATGAAACATTTAGACATTCATATTTCAGAGAAGATTAACAATTAAGGATGCATGTTGTGGTTACTTTAACTTTGCTGTTCCCTACAGATTCTGGGAAACGAAGGGTGTGCCAAGTGAAGACATCTTGTCGACCAATCAGGACTGTCTTCTGGTAGAGATAGGGTGAGGCAGGGCAGTGTGCCTGCATGCTAGGGGTCGATGTGCAGGAGGGTCTGTGGTCGTGCTGAACTCCGCCCCATATCTGGTCAGTTTATCTCACGCTCTGTCCTTACGCTTCAGCTTATTGAGCTTCTTTGTGCTGCTGTTCTTGTTGAGCAGCTTCATCACACGCTCCTTGTGATCCAGCACCTTCAACATGGAGTCACGGGCTTCTGTGATCTGGTCCATCACCAGTTTGCAGCGCTGCATGTTGCCCTATACAGTGAAACAGAATTATTAACATCGATTATGTAACCATTTACAACGCTTTTTAACTCAAAAGTGACAGTGCACCATTTATATAGTGACAAAAGTTGATTTCGAATAAATGCAAAGCATTCCATGCTGAATCAGTTTCCACAAAATATTAAGCAGCACAATGTCTTCAGCACTGACAATAAGAAATGATCAAATTTAAATACCAGATTTTCATTGGTTTTGTGGTCCCATATAGGCCTCTCAACATTATAATGTGTAGTTTAAAGGTTCATTAATTAACATAAACTAAGAATAAACAATACTTCTACAGCATTTATTAATCTTAGTTAATGCTAAATTAAGCATTTACTAAAATCAACATTAGTTAATGCTCTGTGAGCTTACATGACCTAACAATGAATTATTGTATTTGTATTAACTAATGTTAACAAATATTAATAAATACTGCAATAAATGTAGTTTTCGTTGTTTGTTCATGTTAGTCAATACATTAACTAACGTTGACAAATGACACATTGTAAAACGTTACTAAGAATATATATTCCATACCTATTACACTAAGCTATTATTATTAAGGAATTTGATAAAATAATTTATTGGGGCGTTAAAAATTCATTTCAGTGAGCTCTGCAATGACACAAAGGTAATCAAATATAAACACTGACTATAACTAATGAATAAAATAAAAAAATAAATATAAAAAAAAAAGTTTGGGTAAAAGTGATCAGTGGCTCTAACCTGAATGAGCTCATTTATGCGGTGAAGATCATCATTGGCTCCAGCCTTCTTCTTCGGGATGAGTCCTTCCTGAAGCGTCGTCAGACGACTGTAAACATCATGCTCTAGATTTGTCTGCAGACAAGTGACAAAAAAAAACACACTCATCCTGACATAAGCTTGACATCTTCACTGTCTGGTAATGAATTAAAGAGAAAGTCTCACCAGCTGCATGAGCTGAGCTGCACAGAGGTGAATTTTCCAGCCCTGGGCTCTACACACCACTCCTTTCTGACTGGCCACATCCTGCAGGGTGCCTTTCTTGTCCTCTGTTTGCGCAACACAATCTGGTATTAATTAAATGATGACAGACTATATAATTGTGTTAATGCAAATAAGATGCTGTGTGATGAGCCTAGACAGACCCTTGACACGGATGTCGCTGTATCTCTGAAAATGGTGGTACGCCGACTTCCAGGGGTTGCGGTAGTGGCGCAGAAGAGTGATCGGAGGCCGAACTCGGGTAGGAACATACCGAACTCCCTCTTCATCTGCAAACAGATGAGCAAACGGATACACGACTTTACAGGCTACAATAGTAAATCTCAGTAATTTAACTGGGTTTCTTAAAGTGAGAACTTTCTATCAAATCACATAGCATAACTTAAATAAAAAAAAATATATATAAAATAAAAACGTACAGATAGTCCCATAATTGGTGCCATCAGTGCAACTGTAGTTTCTAGTCATTTCCAGGACAGTTTACAAAGATATTTATCTCTATGTTGGTTTATCTTAATCCAGCAATGTTATTAAGTTTGGCCTCTGTTCTGTTATGTTACGACACCACCACTGTTGCCATTTCATAATGTACTATTCAGAACAAAGGTTGGCTTTCACAGGCAGAAGGCGTCTTAGGATACTGTATTCCAAAGTTTTGTTCAGACATAGGAGAGAGAACAATGAGTTTTAATTTTAGTGTTATGATTTTAAATATTAAAGTTTTTTTTTAATAAAAACAAAAAAAAATGATTTAAAAAATAAAAAAAAGTTATAGTGTGTATAATGAAGGAAATAATATTTTTTCCACACACATTTAATGGCAAAAATAGGGCCCTGTGAAAGCTTTTTATTATTTTAATTTCATTATTTTTAGTTTTCTGGATTTGTTTTTATTTTTTCTAGACTGTTTTAAATGGATAACAAATGTAAAAAATGTACAAAATAAGTATTAATCGAATGAAACTTACATCATTTAACAGCAACTTATCAAATGTTTAAAGTGCCCCTATTATGCCATTTTATAGGTTGCTAATATTGTTTTTTGAGTCTCTTAAAACAGGTTTACATGTATGCATGTATCCTTTAGTTTTCTCCAAAAATAGATATAATTTTACCCTATTTCTAAATGATTCGTAAACCCCTCGTGTGGTGTAGTCCTTTATGATTGGTACAGCGCTCCACAGAGCTTGTACCAAAACCATACTTTCTGATCTTACTAGAGGTGCTTTCAGAGAGAATACGTCAACTACTGTAGTTAGTTCAGAGGAGCAAGCCCGTCTAAAAAAACTGGGCACTGATCCATCTTTTAAAACCAAGTGTTTGGTAAATATTGCGTTGTACTACAAGATTGGAAAAGCAGTCATTAGTAAAATGACGCGAACACAACAAGAGACTGTACTGCTGAGGTGTTGTTGAAAAAATGAATGTTAATCACTCATTCTTTGTAGATTCATCTTTCGGAAGGGCATATAAAACGAATTAACTCTCACAGGATACAGTGTCTTCTTGACATGATGTAATCCACAGGGAAATTGTACTGTTTGTGGGCGGGGCAAGTTGGTTGTGACATAGAACGTGGGCAGACATTATGCAAATAAGTTACTTAGTGACGTGGATCAGTAACAGAAAAAGATTCAAATTGCTGACGACTCTTTTAGGCGAATGTGAGCAGACTCTTTTTTTTTATTTTGATAGACAATAACTTTATTTATCGTGCACTGTCGGCGTCACAACTTTGCAGATAGTTTGTTCACATACAGCTACATGACACACTGCATGAACGATCATATTTGAAAAGGCATAATAGGAGCACTTTAACAAAAATGACATTTTTAAAGGCCAATGAAATGTTCTTTATTCCCCTAAAATTAAGTTGTTCTTTTTTGTTTGTTTTTTACAAATTGTGAGTCAGCTCACATTCGCCAGCAATTCGAATCTTTTTCTGTTACAGATCCACGTCACTAAATAACACATTTGCATAATGTCTGTCCACGTTCTACGTCACGAACAACTTGCCCCGCCCCCCAAACTGTACAATTTCCATGTGGATTACATCATGTCAAGAAGACGCTGTATCCTGCTGTCAATCAGTCATGGCAATGACCGTTTCATTTCCGACACACGCTGTAGCGGTAGACCAATCATAAAGGACTGCGCCATCTGACCAATCACAGCAGAGAGGGCTCACGGGAAGGAGAGGTTTAGACAAACTAAGTCTTTGAACTGCTTCACACGAGTCGTTTACAAATCATTTAGAAATGTGGTCAAATTAAATCTTTTTGGAGAAAAGTGTTTTTTGACCTTGCATACATGTAAACATGTTTTAAGAGACTCATAAAGCAATATTAGCAACCTTTAAAATGGCATAATAGGGGCACTTTAAGCTTGTGTTTGTATATGATATGATAGCTGTACTTAAAAGAAATGGTAAAATGCTCATAAAGTGACTAGAGATTATGTTCATATGTTCATGTAATTATATACTGAGATATAATATATATACTGAGATACACTGAGTGTGACGCATGCTTTGGATTCATATTTAAATAGTTATTTTTAAGGCTTAATATTCACATATTATTAGTTAGTTAACCTAATAAAATAAAATACAATAATTCTAAGGCCCGGTTAAACAGACAGGGTTTAGCCTAAAACAGGATTAGGCCGTAGTCCAATTAGGATTTACATTAAGTCAAGGACTAGACTTAAGCCTCGTCTTTGAAACCGGGGATAATATTATTTGAATAGGATTTTAAGACTAACAAAAAAAAAACATTTAAAAAATGAAAAACCATTATCCTATAAAGAGAAAACTGTATAAAGCCACACATTAAAAAGACTTTTCTGGATCTTACCAATGTATTCTTTAGGAGGGGACTTGCGTTTCTCTGCACGTTGGCTGAGGGGTTCGGGTGGGAACTTCTCCTCGTCTGTGCTGTTGGTCTCCATCATCTCGGTTTCCTCAGTGGAGATGACATGTTGTTGCTTGCGGGGCTTCTTTCTGGGTGAAGCTCCAGGGGTGATGTCTGTTGCAGGGACTGCCAACATCTGTGCACCACTGTTTGGCCCTGATGCCACGAGGGAGAGAAAATGCCTTATTAGTTAAACCATAAAGTGACTGCCTTCTGGTATGCGTTTTTTCTGCAATATAACATCAATCTACATCATCTTTTTCATTGTTTTAAATATGTAGAATATTGACTAAAGTGGATTCATTTAAAGGTTGACTATTAGTGCAACAGGAAGACTCTACCTGGTTTTGTACTATCCATAGGCTCCACCTCCTGCTTAATATTCATCTCTGGAAGGGTGGAGCTGATGGCACATGCTGAATTAGTGCTGGCAGCTGGCTGAGAGGGTGGGGCCACTACATTGGCCATGGAGGGGATTGGTGGGGTGACTGCCATGGCAGCAGGTATGGCTGAAAGAGCAGGAGCGGGTTGAGAGGAGGGCGCTACTGACGTCAGGAGGGAGGAGAGAGGTTGAGAAGCCAGCTTGGAGGGAGGTGGTCCCACGTGTTGAGGTTGCTGTTCAGTTCCCTGGCTAGGGATTGTCTCTATTGCTGCGGCTAATGATGGAGCGAGACTCATGTGGATGTCAGGTTTAGGCTTCACTCTGCCAAAGAGTTTGGAGATTTAGTGTTTAACAAGCTGAGTGGCAGTGGAAGACCAAGAAATACTACAAAAATCAATAAGATCAATGTAAATACTTCATACCCTGCAGGACGAGGTGATCCTGCACTTCTGATGTGTCCATCGATTCTGGGGGTTGTGGAGTCACTGAGCTGACCTGGGATCAGGTTCTTCCTAACAGCAGCACTTTAATAAATCAACAGAGACTTCTATTTTATACATATTTT
>JAUMHP010000041.1:7997288-8014639 GCA_032361065.1 Enteromius trimaculatus
ACCACAACTGATTCTGGCAGTCATAATAATAATAAATCAAATCAACATATTAGAATGGTTACTGAAGCATCATGTGAATAATGGATTTAAAATAATCTGGAGAAACTTTTTAAAATATAGACAATACTTGTTATAAATGTTTAAAAAAAATGTAAAATAATTTTTACATTTTTTGTAACTGTGTTTTTGATCCAATAAATGCCACCTTGGTGAACATACGAGACTATATCTAAAAAATTTCTAATGATATATTAAGCATCCACTAACATTACAGACGAGTAACATTTTAGTTATTAATATTAGTCTGTAATAAACCTGTGTTCTTCTGACTTCCTGGAAATCCTGTAGTGTTGCTGCCTTGTGTTTGTCCCAGGCCAGATGGGAGTCCAGGACGAGGATACTGCTGAGAACTCATCTTCACGACCTCTCACGCTCTTCCTGAAGAATCAGAGGATAAAAAGGATACAGTGCAGCATGCAATAGAGAAGATATACGTTTAATTCAAACAAAAGGACTCATCACATTGTCTGCAGGTTATTACTGGATACACGAAAAGCTCAAATTAGAGACATGGTGTACAATGCCATATGCTGTACCAAACCAGCCGATATTTTGTGTTCAGGCAGTTCTCTTTCATGCAGTGTCATGTAATAATCCCCAGAACAAACACTATTATGTTGAATAAACCAGCAAGCACCCCCAGCGGAAGGTATATTTCTCAAATATCAAGCAAGTTGGCAATGCCCTTCTTGAAACAGTGCCATGTCAGTGAAAACCGTTTACTAGGGTTAGACAACCTTCAACTTCACGACAAATGCGAAATCAGCAGCACTTGATAACTAAGTAATCTGGCTGTATTGTTTCTGAAGGCTGGTGAATGAGGTTACATGGACGATTGTCAGGACACCAAAACGGGCAGCTTTTGTTCCTGGATGAGCTCGTGAGGTTACGATTCATCTTGTAGATGTTAAAACACACATGCAGTCTAATTTAAAACGCAGATCAGTTCATAGCAACGCAATAGGTCTCTTAAATTGTAAAAAATTAATGTTAGTTTTAGAAAAAAACACTCGCGGCTGCTAGTAGCCCAATGAGTCATTTCAACGAGACATGGTCATTTCTCTCAGGTACACATTAATATGCGTAATTCTGCAACTGTAGAAATGTGAACGCGACTAAAACGTTACCGTAGCCACATTGTTGTGTTTCCAAATGAAAAATCGCAGATTTACCGTAAACACGACGCCTGCACTCTCCATCCGTTTCGTATCCCGGCAAATCGACCATTGGCATCAAAGGGAATCTAGCTGCAGTAAGCCACTTCCGGCCTTGAAATTCAAAATAAAAGTCCAGATTCCACTTCATTGGGGTCAGCGGATGTTTTGAGAACTATCCACGCAAGAACTTCATCGCACTCAATTCTTATAAAGACCATTTTACTACACTCTCCTCTAGTTTATATTTCTGTACAAGAATACAAATGTGGTGTCTTTCAAATCTTAAGTACAAGTTGTGATATTTATATTGTAAAATCTATTGATTAATAAGTAAAAAATCCACTTTATAATACTTAAGTCTGTTAAGCCATTATAAGATCATAACAGGCTGTACGGTCATGTTTAAAATGTTTCAATCAGCATGAGGTGTATTCATGTTGTAGTCAATGACACAAAAAATCATATAAAATGTACATTTATAAACACACTGATATAACCTAAACTGAGAATGAGCTTTAATGGTTCAACAATTTCAGCTTTCAATATATGATAGCCTATATAATGCACATTGTTACATATTTACATAAATACTGTAAATGATCCCATTCCCCTTATGCTACTTTTTATGGTAGCGAAGGAAACACAGCGAAAAGACCTACAAGACGTTTCCACCATGCACTTCAAGTTATATGGTTTTGGATTTATTATAAGCATCTATTGTATTTGCAATAGTCCTGAGGATAGCTGATAAATGTATAGGGTAGTGAATGCATATTCTCCTGCAAGTGATGTCAATCATGCACAAACACAGATCACTGCAACTGTCCCATGATGTAACATACATCTGCCACAAACGTTTCACTGAAAACATTGTTTACTTTATAACCATACATTATTGAGAATCAAAAAGGGTAACTGGCAATCGACAATGAAGAATAACATGGTCAAGCAGGTATGCTTTTTAAAAAGCAATGTCATCAGACAATACGTATCTGACACAAATACATTTTCACTTGTATAATACTTCAGGCGAACAGAAGACTCTTCTTCCAATCGCACCATTGGAATACAGACAAAAACGTCCCCCTTTCAATCTGTGTGCATATTCTCTCAAGTGATTGAATAATCAATAATATGACTTCAATAGATGCATTTAAAAACATTGACAAAAATCTGTACATTTTTGCAAGTCATTATCATGTGTAATAAAAAAAAAGACAAAAATAATCATAAATATAGTTATCAGGTAATTACAAAGCACTGAAGTGACCAGAAAAGTGCACAGTTACTTAAATAAACTACGAAAGGAACTTCAAATGCGTAACGAATTGACTTCATGTCGCTGACCATCAAGAAACATAGGAATAATGCACAAGACCTTCTCAGATCACACATGCAGAACAGTTCTCTCATAACGTGTTCTCTCCGGACAGGTATTAAACCGTGTTTAAAAGGGCTTTGAATGTCAATTTCAGGCATTTTAATGTTGACAGATCATTTTTGGTCATCCAAAGACCAATGAGTGACTCACAAACAATTATAATTAAAAACATGTAATTTTAAAAAGGCACTACAAAGGCAGATAGTTTTTCCCCTTTAGCTGATCCGAGGGAGCATCTATCACCAAAGCTTGAGAGTATGTACTTTATCCAACACATGGGGCTACAAAGCTCTGAAGACACAAACAGTATGCTGATAAGGTTTGATCTAGTTGGGCTCTTTCCACGCCACCAGGCTGTGCTGATTGGGTGACGTACGTTGAGCAGAAGAGTGACGGGGTAGAGAAGGAACACAGTCTTTCAGTCATCGCCCCTGCATAAAGGCCCGAGCCAAGGATCCTTTCCACCAGTGTTATAGCTTTGGTGCAAAACCAGTCTTGAAATGTACCTACTTGTGATACGACATCTTATTCACGGTGCCTATGCGAGATCTTGTCCATTTCGGACAGTATTGTGCCAACAGTTTGATTCTTAGTGCAATGCGCAGTGCTGTTATTAGATAAACCCTGAATACCGCCCCTGGTCCTTTTGTTTGCTTATTTCTATTACAGTATAAAGTTTTTTTTTTGTTTTCTCATTTTGTTTTTGTTTGTTCCTGTGCATGTTGCTTTCAATACCTTTCCCTCTGCCCCCTGTTAGTTTGGAGGCCTCTCTCATGCAAAATCACGGCCGAGCAGCTTCCTTGTGTCATGTGGAGGTGGCTTCCAGGTAGCTCTGGAGTTTACGTACAGTTGTCTCATCCAAGGAGAACAGGTCAAAGTCAAAGGTTGTATTGGTGATGTTGAAATGGCCAGTCTTTTCTATTAGGTTCACAATCTAAAATACACAAATGCATATGTCATATGGCAAAAAAAAAGCAGCAAACATCCCTCCTGAGAGGTGACAAAAGTGATCAATCAGCTGTTCTTCAATACCAGAAATCTTAAACTAGAATGCTTTCAATTGAAAATAACTGTAAAGACATTTACATGCTTTTCAAAAATGCATTTTTTTTACTTTCTAATTCATCAGTGAATACTGAAAAAAATATGAAATTTTCCACAAAAATACTACATAGATTATGGTTTCAAAAGGATCATGTGATACTGAAGACTGGAGTAATGTTTTTTCTTTGCCATCAAATAAAAAAATGCTTTTGAAATATATAGAAAAGAAAATAAATATTGTAAATTGTATTAAAATGTTATGTTTTGACCATGTCTGATCACATAAATGCAGTCTTGATGGACATAAGAAAATCCTTCCAAAAACATAAAAATGCTTTGAACCATAGAGTACGGGAAAAGAATAATTTTGCTATAATGCGTGATTATATTGCCATTTATGATAACTTTCAGAAAACGATTTTCACAATGCCAGTCTTTTATCTGAGAAAGCCAAAATTGTGTGACATGTTTTAGGGCTACTTTTTTACAAACATACCGAATGAGTATTGTTTGACCTCTTTTAAACAAGATACCAAAGAAAAACACAGTCCCCTAACTCCAGGATCACCTAAAATACACCCAAATAAAGTAACTGTTACCTGCTGTAAAATGTTCCTCTCTCTCAAAGCCATCAGCCTGCGATGGAGGTCCACAAGCTCCTCTGTATAAGCCTGTAATCAGAACAATCATTTAAAAGTTTCATTGTTGTTTTATGTGCAGTAAAAATCAAATCTTAATTTCAGTCACGGATGAGTATGATTCAGTTATTTACCCTTCCTACCTTGTCGTATCCCCTCTTGAGCACTTTCTCGCGGGTGCAAGAATCTGGGCTCTTTTTTCCTAACATCTGATAAAGGACAAAACAATTTAAAACTGAATTCATACAGACAGTCAGGCAAAAATGATTCAGACAGCAGATATAGTTTTTGATATATTTTTTTTACTAGTGGTTGCCTATAGTTCATTAATGTAAGTGAGGATAGCAAAATAAAGTTAACAGTGATATTTTTCGGGACAAAAAAATGATTCAGACTTTGACATTGCATTACCATCGAAATGGTAAATCACCATTAAATTAGTATCTAATTGTGTACTTAAATTCAGCTGACAGATATTCACAGTAATTCATTATATACCTTTCTATCAAAGTTGTCTGACGTTATCAAGATGAATTTGTTCTGACACAGTTTAACTGCAGTTCTTGCCATATTTAATTATTATTTTCTAAACTATAGCGAACTTTAATAATGTAAAAAATGTTGAACGTGTTAGGGTTGGGTCGATAGACGATCCTCCGCCCCGCCGCAGCAGCAAACAGCTCGCAAAAACACATCTATGGTGGCAAATCTATGCCATTAATAAGCGAGCGCACGACTGATGCTGGCGAGCACGGTAAATCATTTCCGCGAGGGGAAAACAGAAGTGCATGCGAAGAAACGGGGGCCGCGAGCGTATTTCAAACCCTTGCGCGCGCTTGATATGTCATCCACGCGCAATTCAAGCACTCGCACGCGATTATTCCTTCGCTCGATCTTCTCTCACCTGCTCGCGCGAACACTGTTATTTTTGTCAGTCGTGGGGCGGGGCTCGGTGGTTTAGTTACAACTAAACAACCCCCCCCAACAACCCCCGCCTACGACGACGACGCCATCGTCCATCGCGATGTTTCACATTAGACATCATACGATGCCAAATTGGTCAACATCGCCCAACCCTAGAAGGTGTCTTAATGAATGAATACATTTTGGTTTGACGGTAAACCAGATTCACTGTAAAAATTAATTGGTTGTAAATAAAACACAAAAATACTATTTCAGTCTTTAAATTTCATGTTCAGTTAGGTACGTTATTTGCCATTTCTTTGTTGTTATTTGTAAAATGTACTCGCAATTTTTGAGTGAAGTAAATCTTTCACCAATTTATATTAACCATTTTATCATAAACCACTCTAAAGAAAGTTTCACTGCAATGTAACGCCAATCTTACCTTGAGGTTTGCTGAGCTGAGTTTGGGCAGAGGTGAGGGGGCTTCCTGGCTGGGAGGACGGGACTCCTCATTACCATCACTCTCGCTGTCCATGCTTAAACTGAAAACAGAAAAAATTAAAGAAATATAAGCTGTATATAATAACTTCAGTAATATTAATGTGTGGACATTTGCTTTTGATTTGTTTAATGTTTTCTTATAATAAAATGCAACTATAACACAAACAAGACCAAAATAGATCAAATACAAAGTTCTTGGCACAAACCGAGAGTCCAGGTTAGGTGGAGTCGTCTTCTTGAGTGTCTCAACCTCAGAGCTGCTGTCATCATCAGAGCCTTCAGAGCGCATATCCTCTACCATAGTACGTAGCGTCCCTGGACACAACCATCACGTTCAGCCAAACTCTCTGATGTGACACACTCCTGTTCGTACAATTCATGATCAAACATACCTTGTCCTTGCTTCTGCGATGGCTCAAAGTCAGAATCAGAGCTGGAGCTGGAGCTGGAACTAGAAGGACTGGATGGAGCTGACTGCTAAATAAACAACAGCCTTGAGCTTCACTACATGCAAATCCATCCAAATCCACATACTACTGATATACAAAACGTACCTCCGATTTGGAAGAAGCTTCATCCTCAGAGTTGGATTCGTCGGATTCTGGCTGCCTTTTCACTTCCTGCACCTCTGGTTTCATCTTTGCCCAGTGGCCTTTATCTTTCGGGGTTTTCTTCTCGGGGTATGTGGAGGGGGTTGTTGAGGTAATGCGGGGAGAGTTGCTGCTGTAGCCTCCGCTCACAGGCCCCTTCATGCCCTCAGAGCCCATCCTCTTCTGTTTCTTGGTACTCAGCTTTGGAGACTCGGTGGCGGTCGAGGGCCTTTTGCTCGGGGCACGAGCGTCCGGCTGTCCCCCTCCACCCGTCACCGCTCCTCCACCTTTTGGAGACATGCCATCCATCTTGGACTCTCTGACTGTGAGTTTGGGCTCTTTGAAGGCTGCTTTGGGCACAGTTTTCCCCTCATCTTTTGCTCTGGCGTCTGGGGCTTTCTTTGAAAAAGAGGATGAGGATTGGTCTCGTGAGGACTTGCCACTCTCGCGGTCGCTCTCTCTGGATGTGGCCTTGCTCTCTGAATCCTTTCGTGTGCGCTCACGGTGCTCTTTGGTTGCCTTATGGGCTTTGAGGGCTTTGCTGCTCCCACTTCCTCCATCTTTACTTGACTCCTACAATGAACGTTTTGAAATGACTAATCATTTAGTACGTACTCAAAAGCAACCGCAGATCTAATGAGCTTGTTTACTAAAACGTCCTGATAGTTTACCCAAAATGTAATATTTTTGTGTTGTTTCAATCCCATTATGCTTTTGTTCATTTCCGAAACACAAAAGAAGTTATTTTGTAACAAAAACTTGAGAGATTTATGTCCCTCCAATGAAAGTTAATACATATGAATGTAATGGTTTAATTATAAGATATGGTTGACTGAATCTCAGATTAGAAGAAGTCTGCATTTTTTGTGACCTGATGTGGCATGGGATAATTTTTGAATTGCAGAGTATGGGTGCGGGAGGGAAGATATTGGTGTGTGTGCGGGAAGCGGGAAACAGAAAATGACTCTTAAGACTCCCGCAAAATATAACCATGCAAAAATAAATGAAAGGCTACTCAAATTCATTTCACGTTTTAAGGTACAGAATGTTTTCGCCTACTGTGCTAAAAAAACAGTTTACTGCCACTGATTTAGATATTCTCTATGTTTTTCCTTTGTATGGGACAGCAAGTGAAAGCACCTTTCTTTTTTCTGCTGTGTCTTGTGTGTGGGAAAATATAGCCACTACACTGTAAATAAAGTCGTACACCGGAGTGGAACAGAATCATATTGGAAGGGACTTAAAAATCTGCATAACGTAAAAATCTTAACTACGGGAATTTGAAGGCAGTGGGACAAAACATAAAGTGGAAGTGGGAAGAAATGTAACCTATTTTTAGCAGAAACAAGTCAAAATGTTGTAGAAAAGGCTTTTGACCGCATCGAGTGGGACTATCTATAAATGTATAAACTATAACTGTTGCAGGAACGAGACAAAAAATGACACTCCAAGTTATAGTTTTCACTTGTACAAATCTATGTACATGAGGAAATTAACATTTATATGTAATTAAAAGCCTAAATTAAATCTGATTGCCATATAAAGTGATTGTAGCTCTACAGACAGCTTGATTCACCTGAATTAGATTAATAATCTCTTAATTTTTTTTGGAATGGCCTTTTAAATAGTACAACATTTGTTTTCATTTAAGCAAAAATATATAAGATATTGAATATCTCAAACAATTAAAATATAATTGAAAAAATAATTTTGAATATTTTAACTTGCTGACCAAAGAAGGACTTTATTACTAACCTTTACTGCATGAGACGACTTGATCTTCTTGGGGTCTGAGAAGGCAGAGAGTGGAATAGTAGGCAGCATTGGATAATCTGGACTGGGCCTTGGCATCATCTCCGCTCCCTCAGGAATAACTACAGCCTGCGACAAGAACAACATCCCGACGGTAAGAGAGAGCGAGTGTCCGTTGGAAAGAGCTGATTATAGAAGTACAGAAAAAGCAAAGACAAACAGTCCCACTCACCCCGCCGGCCTTGACCAGCTTGCGTCGAAACTCGTGTGTGGGGTTGTTGAAAGTGAGCTTCTCACAGCGCAGGTGGTTGACAGGTGGGTTGCCCTCCAGGTTTAAGAAAAGGTCATAATTAAAGCACACCTTTTTAGGCTCCTCCTGTGATAAAAAAAAGGGTCAAGCATGTTCAGGCTTTGTAAACAAAGACAAATATTTCATAAAGAAATTGTGTTGATAAAAGTATGAACTTGAACCTCAGGCTTGCAGTGCGTGAAATATTTACAGTAAAGTTAGCCTAAAGTAAAGTTTTTGGTAGATAACGTTTCAGGGAACGAGAGAGAAAATGGAAAACCCCCATAAATATTCCACCACGTATTCTGGAAAAGTAAATATGCAAAATGATAGCGATATTAAAAGGAAGTAAGTCTAAAAGTAAAAAACAAATTGGCATATTCTCACCATTTGTGCCCCCTCCAAGTTCTCTGTGGTTCAACAGCTTCATGTCAGTTCTCTGTTAAATCTGTTAGCTCCCAGCGCAAATACTGAGTTCACCTAGCTGTGTGACCTTTACTTTTACTGAATTGCAAAACTCCTCATCTCAACATTTTTCCAGTACTGGCGAAATAACAGCCTAACACATCTAAAAAACACAGTGCGCTGAACTTTTCTTAAATAGCGCTTATTCATAAAAAAAATCAAAGAAAGGTAGATATTGCTGTAGAAATGGGATGTGCTCACCTTGTTTTTGAAATAGACTTCTATAGGCATGAGAAAACCAGCATAGCCTGACTCTTCCACTTTAAACGGGGGTTCTTTACAAACTGTGAAACGAGAAAAATGCACTGTCAAAAACACACTGAAACTAAACTACTCACACAATGGAATTGCAAAACTAACCATTTTTTCTCAACACTCTCCCAAATCACACCATTGGTTTAGGCAGAGTTTGACATATCAGTCCACTCAAACAAACAGGGAGATACTTTGAAAGCACTCCAGAGACAAAGTGTTTACATGTTTTGGAAAGTCAATCTATAAATGGCTTACTTATGGTTGTCTCTGCAAATTTTACTGGGACAGGAGAAAGTAACTTAAAACAAATGACACACTTCCTACCTTATCTCTATTCATCATAAAATGCAATGATATGTCTTTACAAGACTTGAATTAAATGACTCACTTGATTTGGATTCTCGTAACTTTATAACCTTTTTTGGTCTTTTGAGTTTTGGTAACCCGGACTTATAATTGAGGGACAGACACCTCTCAGGTTGCATTTCAAATATATTAATTATTAACCAAACTCTGGACTTGAAATCACGAGGTTGAATAAATGATGACAGAGATTTTGAGGTATGTCTGATATCTGTCTGTCTTAAAACATTTAAACAGGTATGAATATCTAAAATCTAATATATAATACTATTAAACTGAAAGGATGAAAATGAACACAATAACCAGAACAATATGATCATTCAATCCAAATAGTTTCAGTCTCATACAATTTAGCTAAATAATAGTAATTGTTTCCACAGTTCACATATTTATGCTCATTCTAAGCAATCGGAATATATGCATTTATAAATATTATTTAAATAAAATAGATGCAAATAGTTAATCAAAAATAGTTATCCGTTTAATTTATATATGACTAACAAATATGCATTACACTAACTGCATTAACTGATTTTTTAAATTTACGTCTAAATCACTGATCTATACTCAAGATAGATATATAGTCATATGCTGGAGATACACAAAGTATATTAGTTTGGGCAACACATTTTAATCATGATAACTCAACAGGAGAAAATGGGCACGCACACACAAATGGTTTCTTTAATCCTGATTGAAAGGGACTTTCACTGACATGGCTCTGAGTATTATACAAAGTTACAGTGCTACGACATTGACTCAAATTAAAACCTGCCTCTCTTGGGTTTTGGGAAGCTGTCGTGAAGGTGGAAGACAACTCTCTCCACAAAGTGCTGGATGTCACACGCCTCTGGGCCGCGAACAAACACCATCCAGTCGTGTGTGAAGCCCTCGGTAGTGACTTTCTTCCTTAACTGGGCTCTGTGTCCCAGCTCCAGTTTCACCTGCACAGTGCACTGAAATAAGAGGAAAGCAGCAGTCATCTGTCAGTCTTCTCTATTCTGAACAAGATTATTACAACTGTAGTACTGTAGAAATGGAACAAAAAAACAGCAATACTTCATTAGCGAGTGACATTTATAACTCGGAGACAAAAAAACACTACAAATAAGCTCTTGGCCAACGTCTCAACACCACTGTTGTATCTACTGTTTATATCTGTGAGAAATCAGCCAGCTTTTGCTCTCTGACAGCTAGAGACGGAAATTCACAGTTCTGTGACATTCTACATGCGCGTGATGGTTTACTGTTTACAGCTTTTCTTGGTACGGAAAGAAAGTGACTGATAGGCTTGTATGCGTTAGCTCAACGGTTAATAAATTCCATGCCAGAGTTGACTGAGTTTGCATCCTATCTGTGCCTAAAACATTTTTACACTGACTGCACAACACAAAACTAAACCGGCAGTGCATGTCAAAAATAACATCCAATAGTATATTAATATATGCAACATATATACTATATTTTGATTATTATTTCTATTTAAATTCAAACCATGTCTAATGAAATACCTATTTAAACTGGACTTAACAGTGCACAGTGTATAACACTTGGCTCTAAAGATCAAGATTTTGTTTTTCAATACTGACCAGGCCTAGTGGTATTTATTTCTATCAAAATATGCCAGATATGTTTAAATTAATTAATTGTGATTATTTATATCCATGTAGTTACTTCAACTTCAAAAATTCATTTCACACTTCTAGTTCCATGTCAAAAACAGAGCTGTTTTACTTTTCTTGAAGCATTTAAAGATGCACAACAGCAGATTACACAGTCATTATTTATAATCTAAGCTTTGTTTTAATACAACAAGCCAACAGTGCTCATGCGTCCAACCTTGAAATGGAAGAATTTTTTTCCTGGTGGTTGTCTCAAATCCTATGCGAGCACCCTATCTAGACAGCATGTTTGATCGTTAAAGAGTTTGAACGTTCGCGCGCTCCCAGGGCGCCCAAAACGCTGTCCATGTAGGCAGTTCACAAGGTTTTGAGACAGGTCCAGGCTAGCTGGACAGCTAGTGACTGCTGGAACTCAAGAGTCTATCTGTCCTATAAGCCAAATGCTGAGGTTTAGAAAAGGACATATTGGTCTCTACAAGCATATCTTCGTCACGACATAAATTTACATAAAACGCTAACGTAATTCCGCGGGTTTTCTTGCTTGAAGCCTCGTAAGAAGGATTAGCTGGCTAAGTTAGCATCCTAACCATCTTCACAGAAACGTTGGCCTCGTCTTTCAGTATAAATGTTTTAGTAATAAAAACCATGCATATTCCTCACGGTTGGCTGCCTGGCAGAGTCAGTAAAGTCTTATTACCATGTTCTCCATTGTTGCCTATGTTCCGGTTGTTTAGTCTATTTACAAAAGCGTTGAAGTAGATTGAATGTGCATCCTCGCTGTTACACATCTGATGGAGTGTGAAGGGAGAAATGAACAGTTTGAACAAATGGCCGCGACACTGACAGTTTTTAAAATAAAAGCAGAATGGCTCCGTGTGTCTCTTCCAGATTATCTTTTTCATTTGATTATACACGGAGCAAATACATAAAGTTGCTCCACCTATAAACATTTTACGGAAGCTTTGTTCTTAATGTTTTCTTTCGGTTTATAGCCATTTTAATTTGAATATATAATGAAATTAAACTTTATAAACACTGCATAAATGATACAATTCTTAAAACACATTCATCCGCAGAGAATCGTGTAGATTTCACAATAAGATGAGATAAACTCACTTCACAATTTAAATTGTAGTTTTATTCGCATGTCTTGAGCAGTACAGAAATAACTGGGCTAGAAACAAAATAGTTTATTCTTGAATAAACAAATAGACTTAACATTCGGCATCATTTGTGTTTTTAATTTTAATAGATTCATTGTTTTTTAAAGTTAACACAATTGCTGTTCTCCGCAGCAAATACTGCCTAATGTAAAAAAAGGGGAGGGGGATGCAGTTGACATAAAATTACATCATTCCCTAGTTTATTTTTATGCTGTTCCAAATCATTTAATAAAACCTAACAAGACATTTTCTTAGTTGAAAACATTTCTCTAGATGACTCATTAATGCTTACTAAAGATAAAGCATGCATGCTTCATGTGTTTGAATAGCGATGTTGACAGATCCAGACCACAGATCCTTGAAGTCCACAGAGTGTGTTAAATACTAACCCCCCTCTGTATAAAATGCTACTATAAAAATGCTTTGTCAACCAGCAGGTTTAGCATCTCATTACATGTTAGAGCTGTGTATAAGTTGAGTTCTCAGAGTTTAGTGAAGTCTTAGCCAGTAAAGATGCGGTGGCAATCTCTGTATCTGAAAAATACACAGAAGGTTCAGTCAGGTATGATAACAGGCCTATATTGTGTACTTACTTTCAAAAGGCTGCTGGAATACAGTGCACTACATGACTTTTCTAATCTAAAGAGCTTTTAAAACACTAGGCATCATACACTTGCTGACTCTGTAAATGATTAAAACCTAAAGTAAAAAAAAAAGGGAAAACTTGGGGTCAAAAAAAAAAAAAGAGTGTATTTCAGCCTTTACTAGGATTTTCTCATGTATACAATCTCCATTCCTTCGAGACTGAAATAAAAAAATGGACTGAAAATATGTTTGATATCCACTGACTGAAAAAAGGGTCATCATACACTGTGTATTCTTTGAAATCTGACAAACAAAAACCTGCAGATTGGCTACAAAATTGGGGCAAAAATCTATATAAACACTGTGCAGTGTAATCCAGCCGACAGTTTGGGGACAGGGACAGTTTGTTTTTTCAAAAAGCCTTTGACTATCATAAACATTTTCTCCATACTGTCATTTTTAGGCTATCCCTGTAAACCACTGAAATAAAAAGTGCACTTGAAATCAATTAAACAATGAATTACAGAAGTCATACCATGATCATTGTTCACTTTTCCCCCCGGGTTCTTGTGTTGGCCCTCAATATGAGCAGTCATCTCCCCTCGGTCTGGGGTGCAGTGGCCGCACTGTAGGCAACTGTACCGACCTCTTGTGTGCTCCCACAGGATGCGGCAGTTGAAGGACTGACCTGACAGATTTAATAAACAAGGAGTCATTAAAATCAAAATGAACTTGCTGACAATTATACTCATGGTTATACATGCATCGAGAATGTTTGTAGAAAGACAGGAAAAAAACCTTCACCAGTAAAAGTATTAGATTGAGCTGAAAAAGAACTCAGTGATCAATAGCACTGGCTCATACAAGAATTAAACCATCATTAAACCCAGTTTATGAAAGATGAACATGGGGACAAAGGTGTTTGAATTACCAAGCACGATCAACTTCTCCACACATGGTCAACTTTTACAATACAGCACCATCTCTTGCCAGAAATGACCACCTGATTTTTGCAAAACGCTAAGGGGAAGTGGAAAAAGTAAAGGAACAACGGCCCTGAAAGCACGCTCTCTGATGTTTGTTTGCATGTTAGTGAAGCACCCGGATATATGCGTTTAGGATCGGATGGCAGTGGACTGAGTTGTACAGCTAGATGGCAAACCCAGGGAAACACTGAGTCCGGTTAGAGCAGGGGAAGGGGAGGAGGATTAGCATCTAAAGCATCGTTTGGGGGAAGATCTGATTGATCCCTCAAGTAATGTGTGTGTGGATTCTCTGTGCCTCACCTGGACTTCATCTCTATTTAAACTCTGACTGCTCGGAGAGTTCCATCTGTGCAAAAGGGGCCCGGGCGGGTCTGGCAGGACAGTGCAACACGACAAAACACAGTTCACTCAAAGCGGCCATGGCCAAGGCTTAGGCATTTCCCCCCCAAGTGACTTACAAATTCCCTTTCATTAGGACTCACACCTGTTGATAAGCAGGTGAGATCAGTTGAGCAAACTGGAAAATACACAGGTGAACAGCGTCCAAAACGTAGGATGATTTAAGGAACACTGGGTCTCATTCAATCATAATTGTGTGGATCTATATTCATGTAGACAGGAGAGTTTCTCATAAAAATATCTGGCTAGTTCACAATTTGTTCTCAACCTCGTTGAGTGAATTTAGATTATTCTAAACGAACGAAAGCATGTCAAAAGCGTATCATTAGAATTACATTTTACAATTACGTTTTAAAATGTAACAAACGCACAAATTTATGTGCACACACAATTGGTGAATGAGACCCATTGTGAGCAATAACAAATTCTTTAAACTGGCTTTCCTCACTCACAGAGGAAAGCTTTATGAGATCTATTCACCTTGGTTCTTCCTCCAGACTGCGTTTGATCCTGGTAGCGATGGCAGGGGGGGCGAAGCGGGCAGACTGGGAGGACCAGACCTAGGGGACCTCTGCTGCTGCTGTAGGCCTGGATCTGCCTGGAAGGCAGGGTTAACAGGAGACAGAGTAGGCGGAAAGGAGCTGTAGGGGGATTCTGGTTGGTAAGGAAGGTTTTGGTTTGAGGCAGGACTTAGAGTGGCATGAGGCACAGTTACAGGTCCTGCAGGCATGGGGTTAGCGAATGCGTTGTTTTCTGGAGACCGCTGGGTTATGGACATGCTTGCCAGTGTTGGATTTGTGGGCAAAGAGGGCATTGATGGCATAGACTCCATCTCCTCAGGTGTGTTTGAAGCTCCAGATGATTCCATGTCAGTGGAAGCGGGCGGAACATTGGCGGGGTCTCCGTCAGGTGCCGTTCCAGTCTCTATTTTTGCCTTGTTCTTAGCAACTTTAGCACAGGTCTGCAGGTGTTTGAGAAGAGTGCGGTAAGAGCGCAGTTTGGCCCTGCAACTCTCACACCTGAGAGACATACAAATAATTTTAATGAAGAAGCATAGCAAAAAACATCAGAATTTGATCTTCCAGGTTTAACAATAAACATTCATTGAATACGTTTCCAAATTAGAGCACCTCTATAAGAAATGATGGACTGCCGAGAAATATTAAAATAAATAACATTATTAAGAAACAAACTTAAATGAACTCACAGGAAAAAATAATTTGGCTTGTGATGGTGCCTCATATGTTCCATTAGCTGCTGCATGTTATTGAAAGTACCATCACATCCTATATGAGAGCATAGGAAGGTTTTCCCTAAAGAATAAAGGACAGTGCATTACAAAGCAAATTTCTGATGCGTCACTGTTTCAGATTACAAAATAATTGACTAAATGTTTGCAAACAGCATTTCATTTCATACACCAAGTGCACTAGTAAAAAAAATGGTAGGTTCATGTTATACCTGGAAGAGACTGGGCAGTGTTCTTTTGATGGTCCTGAAGATGACTATTCAGTGCTTCCGGACTATTGTAGGTCCTCTTGCACCCAAAAAATGAGCAGGACATTTGACAGCCTGGTGGAACATTGCATATTAGTTCTTCTTATACTGGGCTTTAATATGCATGGACATTGTAATAGCAATTTAAAGCATACTGATAAAGGCATATGTTACCCTCCATGATGACTGCTTGTAGTTGAGAGTGAAATGGTTCCTGTTCCAGCCAGACCTGCACCGAAGCATAACAATTGCCCTAATTTAGAATGAATAAATAAATGTGATAAAATATGATATAGTACAGTATTGCTCATACACACTTTCAGTGAATAGCACGTATCAAATACTAATGCGGGTGTGTATAAATGAACGGCGTAAGCAATTAGTAGAATAATATGCACACGATCAATAGTGTTTCAACAATAAGCAATCCATTGACTTTACTGATAAAGCTAACAGAACATCTCACCAACGTAAACAATCAGGGACGTGCGCAGACAGCCAGCACACGCACGAGCTAGAAGAAAACAAGACATAGCATTATCGGCTTATTGAACATTTGTGTGCAAACGCAATTATTTATAGTGCACTTACTATGACACTTACTTTAAACGGATTTCCCAAAGTTTCCAAAGCTTCTTTTTAAACACAGGCGTTAACTGAAATGAAAGCGGTTATCTAGCTGCACGTATTTCCACCTTGTCTACGTGCGTTACGCTCGTCATGAAATATCGCGAGAACTTAGTTCCCGTTTCAGTCTTGTTGACTCGCGACAAGAAGATGATTGTATTTGTTTTAATCACTTATAAGAAACAGTTGCTGATTAGGAAATCCTATTTACAACAGGTTTTATTTTTGCAAGAGAGTTTTTAGTCATTTATTATCCGCTCGACATAGCGAAATCTTGTTGACACGGCCTTTAGATATATAAATAAACTAAGAAACAAAGTCAAATCTGTAACAGTTGCTTTTCGAATCCTGTGCATGTTTAAAGTGCTATATTTGTGCCTGTGAGCAAATTTATTTAGTTAGTTAAACAGAAATGTATCTAAGATATTATAGTACGTGACGTTTGAACATGTTTAGTAGTTGACGTCATAATTTAGTGTTTATTCAAAATTATGACTTAAAAAGTTGCAGTCGTTTTGATAAGAAAATTAACAATCCTATTAGCTCCTAATAGCTTTCCTATTAATAGTTTTGTCTTCATTTAGATTGCTTATAGCACGTCTGGTTTGATAAATTGTAATTTTGAAACTGAAACTGTGTATGAGTGATTATGGATTTAAATATGGCTCCCGAAACTTTGCTTCGTTAACAGGATGTAAAACCTGAATGAATTGTTTGTAGTTTAGAAATATAGTAGAAATGGATTCGAATACTGTACACAATATGGGTAACTTACTACATTACTATTATTAATATTATTTTAATGTTTTGTTTGTTTGTTTTTTTACTTACTACATTCACTAAAACAAGCATTTAGTTTGGAAATTTTACAGAAAATATAAAGACCAGTAGATGGCTGCAGTGAGCCACACATCCTGCCTGCTCCCTGCAGACCAGTGGTTCTAAACTGAAGTTATATTACAATATAACAATAGAAAATTAACAATATAACAGTTTTAAAATGCTTATATATATATATATATATATATGTGTGTGTGTGTGTGTGTGTGTGTGCAAAAAATCCTGAACGTT
>JAUMHP010000041.1:8014739-8030102 GCA_032361065.1 Enteromius trimaculatus
AGGGCTAAAAATCGATACTTTCTTTGGAAAAAAAATATCGATTTATATCGCAGAATCGATAAAATCCTCCAGCCCTATTATGAACACAACTTTACAACACAATTCTTGCAGCCTGTGGCGAGGAATGTATTCTTAATTAACAAAATATTGACTTTTTGTGATAATATACATGTTTCCGTGCTATAGCAGTTTAACTTACAAGTGTATAAAAATGCAAATATGCATGTAAATGAGTACACAACTATTGCTAAATGAATTTATATACCAAATTATATTTAAAGTGCCCCTATTATGCCATTTTAAAGGTTGCTAAAATTGCTTTATGAGTCTCTTAAAACATGTTTACATGTATGCAAGGTCAAAAAACAATTTAGTTTCCTCCAAAAATAGAGTAAATTTTACCCCATTTCGAAATAATTTGTAAACGACTCGTGTGAAGCAGTTCAGAGACTCAGTCTGTCTAAACCCCTCCTTCCCGTGAGCCCTCACTGCTGTGATTGGTCAGATGGCGCAGTACTTTGTGATTGGTCTACCGCTACAGCGTGTGTCGGAAATTAAATGGTCATTGCCATAACTGATTGACAGCAGGATACAGCGTCTTCTTGACATGATGTAATCGATGTGGAGATTGTACTTTTTGTGGGCGGGGCAAGTTGTTCACGACGTAGCAATTGTGCAAATATGTTACTCAGTGACATTGATCCGTAACAGAAAAAGATTCGAATTGCTGACGATTTAGGTGAATGTGAGCCGATTATTATTATTTATTTTTTTGTCGGCGTCACACAACTTTGCAGATAGTTTATGTTCACACACACTGCATGAACGATCATATTTGAAAAGGCATAATAAGGGCACTTTAATAGACTCTAAAAATAAATTTTTAATAAACATAAAAAATACATTTTACATA
The DNA here is from genome assembly GCA_032361065.1 of Enteromius trimaculatus. Lineage (NCBI taxonomy): Eukaryota > Metazoa > Chordata > Actinopteri > Cypriniformes > Cyprinidae > Enteromius > Enteromius trimaculatus. The sequence continues at coordinate 8,015,653 of JAUMHP010000041.1, forward strand.
TAAAACAACCATTTAAAGCTTAAAGTTATGAATATGCTATAAAAATACAATTGTTAAAATAGTTTTGTAATTTTCACAATATTATGTTTTTACTTTTTTGATCAAATAAATGTAGCCTTGGTAGGCATGTAGGATTTCTGTGTATGTTTGCTTTTTGATTGGTCAATGTCCTAGTGTGGAAATGGTGTCTTACCCTCTCGGTTAGAAATACGTCTGGTTAGACCATGCAAAAACAATTTAAAAACTCTTCCTCAATCTCAATATTTTAATTAGATTCGGTTTCAAGCCTTCATGTCCAAAATACACAGGAATAGATGAGTTGGTGATTAGAATATTATCTAGGGACATTTTAGTAGCCACCCACATTGTTCGTGAGCAAAGCCGGCTGCAGTTAATCTGTGAATACTCTAATACTCTAGAGTCTCACCACATTATAGAAGTCTCAAATTCACTTTTCTCATGATTACTTTCACCATGTTACCAACTGCTCTGCTTTGAAAAAAACTGGCCTTAATCACACGTGCATTTAGTGATAAGAGTGAAGCAAGAGATTGTTGAAAACCGCTTCGTAGGGATGCAACAACACTAATTTCAGCTCTTAATTTGGCTCTGTTGTGAAGAGGTACATTTGCGCCTATTGGTGTTGACTGTGTAAAACAAGACAAATACCCTCTCTGAAGAAGCTACATTAAGACTGCATTACCCAATTAATGATACTAAATAGAGGGTGATGTTGATGTTGCGCAGATTTGACTATTAGTGAAAACTCATTCTGGAAACACACAATATAAAAGAGTAAACCTGTTGTACTCCTCCCTCTCCACTGATGGGTATTTAATACATCCTGTGGCCTTTATGCAATCTGTTTGTTTTTATTTATATATTTATTTGGCTCTTTCATTCTGCCTTCTGCTTAGTAGCGCTTTCCTCCGCATGTTCAGAGCTATTGGTGCCACAGATGACTCAACTCTGGATCCTGCACTTAACTGAACACACATTCTCTTACTTACATTATTTATGTAAAAACCGCCATTCATCTAAATGGACCACCTTATATTGATTGCTTAGTGGTAAGAGTCTTCGAGGCCTAGCAATATACTAATGATAGGAGTCAAAGATTGTCTCCTCGTTTGGTTAAATATAAGGATTTCACAACAATATTTGTATGCAGAATTAGTAGAGTAATCCGTCTGTAATTTACTGCTTTAATGCTGAAGCAATATTAATAACTGGCTTTTTATGCTATTTAAGATGGTTACAAATGCTAATTATGTTAATTTTGCTTTTTCATAGGAGCCAATCAAATCCAGAGCGCCCCAGCTGCATCTTGAATACAGGTTTTACAAACAGTTGGGGAACTCAGGTAAGCAATAAACTTTCTGTTTTGCACCTGTGTTCACACCACAGTTTTGGGCAGTTTTCTTTGTTGTAGAGCTTAGGCTGTCCACATCCTATTTACAATTGTGAGTTGCTTTTAGCCCATCCTGTCCACATCCTCTTTTCAGCACAGATGTCGAGTTTAATCAGCACAAACTGTGGTTCCTCTGCATCGATTGCTCTATTTGCTCAGTTCTTTTCAGACAAATTTTTGATAAGACTCGCAGGACAGAAAGACGCTAACTTGTATTCAAAGATGTAATAGATACCTAGATAACCTATAGCTCATTTCAGCAATCAAAGAATCCCTGTTAAGGTTCAGATGAAATGAAGTCTACAGTTGCAGGTTGAAGCATTCATCTCTCACTGCTTTTGAGCCAGACATCTCTGTTCTCAGCATTATGGCCTCATACCCTTTTTATTCTGCTATGCATTTTTCATGAGGTTAGCTTTAGAAAAACAGGACGCTGCACACCGTCGCAGTCTTTTTTCTGAGCTGAAGTTGTACTGTGAATTTATTGATGTGTTTGTTCGTGGTTTCTCAGGTAGTGTTTTTGTGAACGTTTTCGAAGGTACTGTGAGATTGAATATTAAAGGGTTAGTTCACCCAAAAATTTAAATTAGGCATTCTTTTACTTGCCTTCGAAGCATCCTTGCTGTATTTGACTTTTCTTCTTTCAGATAAATACAATTGGAGTTGGAGACTGTCCAGCCCCCTCAAGCCCTTCTGTGGGTATAAACGGGTGTTTGCTGTATTCACTTTGGAAGACGTAAAATAAAGTATGCACATCCATAATAAAACGTCCATCACAGGTTGAATAAAGGCCTCCTGTAGCAAATCCATGCGTTTTTGTAAAGATAAATATCCATAAAAAAAGCATGCTGCCGCTATCCGATCTGATACCAGTGAATTTTTTTTATCAGTGTAGAATTCCTAAATCTCTGTGTTGTGTGCGTGCCATTATTTAGTCGTTTGGAATGCACTTGTCAAAGGGAGCGATGTAATTTCCTCATTATCTTCAACTGGGATGTTCCTGTGTGCATCAACAGATCCGTTAAAAGGACAAATGCATAGCATAAAATGACATTTTACATATATATATATATATTAAGTTTTGTACATATTAGTTTTTATATTGGCATATAATATTCTATATTGTTTTGAAAACATTTTCAAATATAAAATGTATATTTATTTGCAACAGTTATGCTAACAACAATAAAAAGACATTTATGACATTAAAACCATGATCTGCTGATGCACTCGTCTGAAAACGAGTACACATCGGATGGAGTAGTTTATAGTGTAATTTTCATTTTTGGGTGAACTTTTCCTTTACGATGTTACTGACTGCATCTACCAGATTGTCTAGATGTGTATGTTGTCATAATTTTGTGTATGAGTGAATTCCAACGCAAGGAGATATAGAAGAAAATTCAGTTTCTCTAAAACGTGCTTGTCTGCATGCGTGCATAGAAAACAGCATAGAGTAACAAAACAAGTTCCTTTTCTTTCACTAGTGTGTGTGTGTGTGTGTGTAAACGCATACAAATAATAAACTTTCATTCTATTATTCTGGATAAATTTTGCAATTAATCTGCAGGTCACATGCGTGCTGAAATGTGGGGCTTGGTCCGTACGGATTACAGATCAACTACGACCTGCTTTAACACTGTCATGCTGTAGTCTAGAAGCACAAATGTTTGCGTGAAACTAGTGTGCAAGAAAGCATTTACAGTGTTCATATGTGCCAGCCCAATCCCGTATGTATGTGGAGTTTATCAAAGATGTCTTAAATAGATTCATGCCTACCTCGTGCGACCTTATAATTACTCCTACAGCATCTAAGAATGCCGAACACCACATGTCTTTGTGAAATCTTATTAATAAGCTGATTTTTAGTTAATACTGGCTAAATGGCCAGTTTGATCTCTTTATTAACTGCATATATTCGTTTGTGTTCAGAGGGTGTTCCTCAGGTGTACTACTTTGGGCCTTGCGGGAAATACAATGCCATGGTGTTGGAGCTGCTGGGCCCCAGTCTAGAGGACCTGTTTGACCTCTGCGACAGAACTTTTTCCCTCAAGACCGTCCTGATGATCGCAATTCAGCTGGTTAGTGTGATCTCTCACTCATATGAGACAAAGATGTTAAAAAAAAAAAAATCCAGTTGATTAATTCTAACGTGTATCTCTTTCACAGATCACACGGATGGAGTATGTGCACACAAGAAGTCTGATCTACAGGGACGTTAAGCCTGAAAATTTTTTGGTGGGCCGGCCAGGGACCAAGAGGCAGCATACGATCCACATCATCGACTTTGGGCTTGCCAAAGAATACATCGACCCTGAGACCAAAAAACACATCCCTTACAGGGAGCACAAGAGCTTAACAGGGACAGCTCGCTACATGAGCATCAACACACACCTGGGGAAGGGTAAGAGCCACACACACGGGACAGATTTGCTCTGTTAGAGCTTAGGAAGGGTTATTAGAATTTCATGGGGGATAAAAACTAAAGTACGCCTTAAAACCTAGCTTAGCTGTTAGTGACACAAATCTCTACATGCTCAGCCACAGAACGTAGATTTAATCAAGCATGGATGTAATGCAGGTGCTCTTTTATTGGTTCAGGATTTTGCACTGGTTTTGATTTTTAATGCTAAATGCATACAATCATTATGAGCTGTGAATTAAGACTTGTGACTGACTGAAGACCGATTCTTGTGTAGCTAGCGGTTTCATAATTTTGCATGTCTTTTTTTGTCTTGCAGAGCAAAGCAGGCGGGACGACTTGGAGGCGCTGGGTCATATGTTTATGTACTTTCTACGAGGCAGTCTGCCCTGGCAAGGTTTAAAGGTATTGTTGTAGGTGGTTTGCTGCCTTCAGGCATTATGATTTAGGAGTTTGTTTCGAAAACAAATATTAACTGTGAAAAACATTGGTTTTTAAGTTCTATTACATTTCTTTGAATATACTGCATTAATCACGGTTTATGGTGTATATGGGGGATCGTCAGTTCTGCAAATAAACATTAAGACTCCAAATAAGAGAGAAATGAGTTAGTTTCCCCTCCATTCAATTGCCTCATTCTCGGTGTTGTGATGCTGTCTTTCTGGTTGTAGAGTCTTATCTCACTCAGCTAAGGGCTGAAACAATGATGAGCCACACTATCTGTCACTATCATGGAAAGTCAGCAGAATAACCAATAGCCTTAAAGCCTTGATAAGCTGACCTATTTAGAAAACATATCTTTAAAAATGTGTCTGTTTACTTTTTCTGGTTTATAGGAGGGGAAAAATAAGACTGTTGAATGACACATACTAATAATAATCCAGCTTATTACAGGGTTCTCAGTATAATGGAAAATATGGAAATATATTTTATGAAAATGTCTAAAGTCAGTTTATTTAAAGAGCACATTTTAGAAACAACAAGTGAAGAGTTCAGATGCAAAAGCCTCTAAGTACGTCTGACATTTCTTATAAAACTGGCTTTTCTTTCTGGCTACTGTGTATAGGTTTCTTTATACTTCTGGCTGGGATTTAGCACATTTGAAGTGAATGTACTTGATATACAATGTGTGAAGAGCATTCACTCAGTGTCGTTCTCATTTTTGACTAAGATGGCTTTCAGAGGTTTTTTCATCTGATCTCTTCATGTGTTTGCCAAAGTGCTGTACAGACATGAGAAAGAATGTATTACAAATAATATAACAAGCTCAAACTTATAAATTATAGAGTAACATAATAAAAAAATAATAATACACTAACTCTCACACCTTGTTGAACACCAGACTATGAAAGAATCTTTTTAAGCTAGACTTTAAAACAGTGAGTGTTTGGGCCTTTCTGATGTGAAAGGGAAGTTTTACCAAAGTCTTGGTCACCACTGCTCTTCAACCTTACATGAGGGACAGCTAACAATAAATGGTCAGTGGACCTAGGTCCCCTCATCGAGTGGCTGTATGAAGTCTGAGAGATATGTCTGTGCCAGACCATTTAATGATTTAAAAACAAACAGGGAGCCAATAAAGAGAGGCTAAAATAGGAGTAATATGTTCAAGCTTCCGAATTTAATTAGCTAGATTTCATTACCAAATTAATCTGTTTATCCAGTGTAAAATCATTATCCATTAAAACACCCAAATGTTTTACATAGGGCTTTACAAATGGGTTTTAAGACACCTAAATCCAGGTCAGGAGACCCACAGGCATGCCAGAGAGTGAAAAATATAACTTCTGTCATGTCCTCATTGAACTTAAAAAATGTATTTCTATCCAGGACGGCAGGAAAATATGTTGCACTAAAATATACATGAACTATAAATGAAGTTTTTCAAGGGTTTCACTTGTACCCATCAAAAGTATTCTTTTGATGACGAAAATTTCTCTCTTTGTGTCGTGATGCAATTTTCATCTTTAAAAGTGTCACAGTACAACAGCGTAGACTAGTCGTTTTTCTCATGTGTCAATCTCGTCCTTGCATGCTTAATATTGAGCATACCTATAAAAGTTCTTTACATGACATAAACTTACATTATACTTTAACTTAGGGTTAGGTAGAAGGGTTCGGCCCAAAAATCAATGAATGAATGTCCCACATTTTTGCCACAACCCATAGTGCAGTTAGTGTTACTACAGTAAATCTACGGTAAATGTCAATTTGTAGATTTAAAAACCCTTCTGACTGTATCGTTGCGCAAAGTTTTCTCCGGCTTTAAACTAGATGAAATGAATTTGTGTTCTTCGCTGGATTAAAGTGCTTCACGTTGGTGTTTAGAGGTCAAGTGAATTCCAGTGTCAGAAAATAAACTTGAGCTTATGCCATGCTGCTTTTTGAACTTTTATCTGAGCAGAAAAATGGTCTGTGTGGCACGGTTTAGACGAGTTCTGCTATTTCATTCAGCTTTTGGTATGTGAACATTATAACGAACATTTATTGAGCTTTTCTTCATTTTAGAAAGCAAAATAAAATCACAGTCTTTGTTTTACAGCGCAGCCCTACTTTCAGTGTACTACATGGTAACTGCAAGGTTTTAATATTAGGTTCAGGGATGGTACCTATTTATTAACCAGTTTACATACTGGACATGGTTTGTACATGCCGAACAGGACTGTGAAATAAAATGCGAATGCTGACAGCATAAACATAACAATTTACTGAACAAATATTTTCCGACGCGTTCTTATCTTTGTGGTGTCGTATTTCATTCATTTAGGCTGACACACTGAAGGAGCGCTATCAGAAGATTGGAGATACCAAAAGAGCAACCCCTATAGAAGTGCTCTGTGAGAGTTTCCCTGGTAAGCTGGTTCTTTTCCAAATCTTGTGCTGTCATCTCCAGTGCATTGCCTTAACTTCGACATCCTTTCACAGAAGAAATGGCCACCTACCTGCGCTACGTGCGGAGACTGGATTTCTTTGAAAAACCGGATTATGACTACTTGAGAAAACTCTTTACAGACCTCTTTGACAGAAATGGTTATGTCTTTGACTATGAATACGACTGGGTTGGCAAGCCTCTGGTAAGTCTAAGTGGATGTCATATAACAAACAACGTATACGACATAACCAAGGGCATGGATGTTGAGTTTCCTATGTGTCTGCACAGCCAACTCCAATAGGACCCATGCCTAGTGACACACCTCTGCAGCCCAGCAGCAGAGACAAAGCACAACCACAGACCAAAAACCAGGTGGGATAACAGTCATTATAGGGTTTGTCAATTACACACATTCCTTTTTTGTGCAAATTCATAGCGTATGGTCGAGTGTTAAGTTGTAGTTCAGTTGCTATTGAGTTCCACTTGATATTAAAATGAAGCAATGGATAAATCAATCTATCCATATTTACAAAATATAAATAACATCAGTTTAAATCAATTATATTATTTTTGTTTTATAACTCAATCATATGAACCTCATGTTGGAATCTTTTGTCAGTTATTTTAAAATGTTATTTAAATAAAAATGTTATTCACTTAATTTTTAATGTATTATTAATTTAGCTTCATATTTCAGTTTTTCTTTAATAAATCTGCAAAAAAAAATAAATCTTAATGTTTTATGGTTCTCTTTTAAAGTCTGCATGAAAATTAAAATCGACTAAATGTGTTATGTTAGCTCACATTGCTATTTTTGTGGTAAACAAATTCAGCCGTGCAAAGTCGATCCACACAAACACCAAAAATTGCCTTCACAATCTGAAAATACTTCTCCCTTCTAAAGTGCCGGGCCTGTTCTGACGACGTCAGCATTACATCCTTAACCAAGTCCCTCCACCTGTCAGTATTCTGAATAAAATGCGTATTTTACTACATCCAATCAATTTGCAGTAGGAAAAAAACAAGCCACACCCTCTATTTTCCTCATTCCATATTCTCAGTAATATTGGTGGCAAACTTCTGGTTCACGCAGACTTTAAACTATGTCCACAGTATCTTTTTTAACACTCATCAACAATCCCAAGGCAACTTCCTGCAGCCAGAGTAGTTTTTGCTGGTCTGAATACGTGTCATATCCTCAAAAGCTGTCATTCTTTTAGACGGTGGTATTTCCATCGGTTTACAGTCCCTTTTTAATAATGAAGTCCGTTACATAAGTTTGATGTCATAACGGTATGATTGACCAGAGCTGTTTGTGAAAGATAAGAGCTTAGCTTCCCTCTCCATCTCTGCATGTCACGTGCGCTCTTGTTTTTTTTCACTCACTTTTATTTCCACCTCTATCCTGTTAGCTAGAGTAGTCTGCTTGTGCATGAAGGGTGTTCCTCTTTTAAACTCGTTCTGTTCTTTTTTTCTTTTCACCCTCACCTCTTTTTTTCAAAAACATATCTTATGCCCTTTGCCACCCCCCCACCCCCTTTCCCCCATCGCTGTCATGCCAGTCTCCAGAACCTAAAGGAAGTGAGTCCCAGCCCACTCCCGTGACCAACAGGGAGCTCCTGGGGTCACACCTCACGGCCGATAGGCTGGGCGGCTCTGTCCAGGTACTGGGTGTTTGCGCAGTACTACATGCCGTTGGTGTCGATCTCTTCCTTTCTCTGTTCTTGTCTTTCTGTTTCTTTCATCTTCTCACTCAAGACACCTCTATCCATTTTCCAGCTGTTAACACGGAAATGTTCTTTTCCTCTCTTGCTTTTGTCTAATACACCTCACTTGCACGCTCTTGATGGTTAGGCTTGGGATCTGGTGACGTCAGTGTGAAAATACTGCTTGTTTTCTATATAAGTAGCTCAGCAAGAGAAATGGATGTTTGTGTACTGTACTTACGCAGGGTGTAGGTTCTCATTTAAAATGTATTAGTCTCAAGATTTTCCATTTTTATGTGTTAGCGTATTCCATATCAGTGCTTTTCTTTCATTTTACATTTCCCTACATTCTTCTTAACCTTCCCTGGTTGGTGCTAAGCAACCTAATTTTTGAATGGTTTAATTACTTTTAAAAGAGTGTCCATAATAGGTCACTAAGCCCCAACCCAAGTTACATGAACTGTTAAATGTGAAGTAAAAGCTAGATGATATAAATTCCATGTATATCATAGTGCTATTCCTCTTTGGCAATCTGTATTAAAAACTTCTGAAATTAATGTTTAGGTTATGAGCTCAACCAATGGAGAAGTGAATACAGATGATCCCACAGCGGGACACTCCAACGCTCCCATAACTGCCCCTGCTGAGGTAGAGGTGGCCGATGATACAAAGTAAGTACAATTTAAAAAAACAAACAGACATTAATTCCCCAATTTCCCTTGCAAATGTTTTCTTTTTAGTTATTTGCATAGTATTCCATACTGTGCAGTTTGCTTTGCCTATTTTTAGTGTATTCAATGCAACGATTTGCCCACCAGCCACTAACGGTACAGTTTACAGTCAAAGAAAAATATAGATTTTGGTTTCATTGATAGGAATCAATTATCAATTTATTAATTCTTATATTAAATCAGTGTTTTTGTAATTGAGAGTTGGATCATTCTTTTCTATTTACTCTTATCGTTGGCATTTTAAAAAACAATTAAATTGTTAAAGTGCTACCAAAAAATAAATAAATTGGCAAAATTACAATGAAAGCTACAAATAAATGTAACTTATTTTAAATAATTAAAAAATATGAATGTGTGTGTGTATATATTTATATATTTGTGTATATGTGTGTATGTATATATATATATATATATATAAAAGAATATAAAAAGAACATGCATTACTTGCATTTATATATATTTTTCAATATTTGAAATTAATAAATGCAATACTGTTAAAAGCTCTTTCTAAGGTGTTGTGCTTGTATGCCATCTATAGTTATATCGCATAAATGAAGGTAAATATGACCAGAATGCTGGAGCATGTGGAAACTCTAGTTGCAATGGGCTTAAATGGTTCAAAACATTGTTACAGCATTGTTTTGATTACATAAGCATAATTTACTTGTAGTTGTGCTCAATTGTGCGGTCTAATCCCATGCTAACCTTAAAATTTGCTTTCAAATGCATAACTTAAACTGTGTTTGAGAATGAAGGGAGGAGAATGCAAAACCATCTTCAACTCTTCGGCTCTTTTCAGGTGCTGTTGTTTTTTCAAGAGGAGGAAGAGGAAAGCGCTCCAGCGGCACAAGTGAGGAGGAACATCTCTGAAACGCTAAGATCACTGGTGCGTTTAAAGTAAAAAGTAAAAGCAAAGGACTTGAGCTGAAACGTGGAGCTCCACCTCAGAACAGAAACTCACTGCCTCACTTTTGGCATCTGCTCAGAGGACACACCTCAGTGCTCTGGGCTCTGACACTCTTTGTAAGGAAACAATTCAGTGGAACAAATAAATATATTTGTACAATGCGGGACACCAGAAGAGACCTCAGTGGTCAGAAATAAGATGATATATGTTATGTGACCTAAACCCAGATGGACTGTTTAAACTTGTATTTTAGATGACATGCAAAACCATTATTTGAGAACTAAAAGGCAACCAGACTCACACTTACACACAGACATCGGTTCACTTTGACACACTGGCTGGCTAGATGAGTGAGTGATGTGCTCCATGGTGTTTTTGATTTTTTTATGGGATCAAAGTAAGTGGGGAGAGACTGCTGACTGACGTACACCGGACTCAGACAAACCTATGTAAATTCTGTCGTTACTTTTTGTTTTTGTAATTTAAAACGTTGTTTTGAAGCTCTGCTCTCCCAGTTTTACTCATGTTGTAGAATGTGTGAACATTTTTTTTAACCGCTCTTAGCGTTTCTTTATTTTCTCCTTTGCTTTTTTACTTCTTTTTTTCTTGTCAGTGTCGATGTGGATGATGATGATGATGATGTTGTAGCGCAGTGGCTGGTCTCAGGTACTGTGGGAGACGGAGAGAAATGCATTGGATCTCTCCTCTGTGAATTGCACTTTTGGGGGGAAAAAGCGAACTGTTAGACATTTCTGGCATTGAAATGAATAGGAAGCAGTAAATAAAGGCAGACGTGGGATCATTTATACAGCAGGCTGGTCTCTCCCAAAGGGACAAAAGTGATTCTCTCAGTCAAAATTGTGCTTTTTTTTTTGTATTTCGCATTAGATTAAGTTACCTGGGAATCATAGTTTGTGCCTTTCCAAGTAAAACATTTAACACTAATGTGTCCCTCTCTAAGATTCCTATCCAGGTGAGGTGTCCATGGCCCTCTCAGATTGTTTGTTCTCTACCGTGCGCTCCATGCCAGTCTAATGGAGCCTGTTGGCATTTCTCTTTTCTTTTTCACTGTTGTAAAGTGCATCATAGCGGAGCTCCATGAAGACCTGAGTCTGTGGGTTTATAAGCAGTAACAGAGGTTGCCTATCAGAATGAGGATGTGTATTGATTTACATACCTATTAAATGTTGCTTTTCTTCTATGCCTCATAAGATGTTATGTGTTGTGTCTCTTAGCAAACACTTGGAGTTCATGGTTGTGGTTAATTATTGTGGCCATTTCAGCACAATTTATTTCAGTGCAGTCAATATCATGTGATCACATCTGGAGTAGAGGGCAAGGGCCTTAACGTTTATCGCACATGGGAAGAGATGTCACAGCCTTATAGTTTATTGTACAGTGCTACAGCTGTTCAAATGACTTTTTTCTAATTTCTTAGATACAGCTAAGCCAACCAATTTATGACCACCTGTGATCGTTAACATTTTTATAGCAGAAAGTCAAGAAACATGAATGGACTGTTTTTAGAGCAGTGTTCTCATCCAGTTATTCATAATTTACTGGACAAGGGTTAAGTATAAAGATTTTGCTCAGTTTCTTACCGATTAAATATTTTTGAGCGTAAAAACTAGAAAAATGTTTTCTTTGTAAAAACAGTGGAAATGTATTTTATTTTATGTTGTTCATATATTTTAAAGAAAGTCATTGAGGGGATTAGTTTACCCCAAAAAAAGAAAATCCTGTCATTTTTGCTCACCCTCGTTGCTCCATATGTGTTTGACTTATCTTCTGCGAAGAGTTGATTCAAAGAGTTTAGGAAACCACACCAAGTTTCCATGCTAGTGAACAGGAAAAGTCATACAGATTTGCAATAAAGTGAAGGTGAGTAAATAACACAATTTTTAGTTGGGTTTAAATTAAGTGATATTAGTTCATTTAAACTAACAGCTCTACAAAGGCATTGAATTTAGTGTTGCTGAGTGGCAAGAAGTAAATATGTTAACTAAGTTTTGCTATAAATACCATGGTTAAACTAGTTAATGTGGCAAAATCATGGGCAATTTGTGGTTATCGTGCTTTACCTTGTTTTTTTGTAGTAAAACCAAAACAATGGTTAATTTTCCATTGGGTAATGGATGCAGCGTTGCCAGATTTCCTGGAAAAAATGAATCCATTACAATTAGCAAACAATGACCTGGTTTTATAGAGAGGGCTTAGACTAAGCCAGGATTAGGCATTTAAGTAGTTTTAAGATCAATCAGTGCACGTTTCTTACAGTTGAAATAGCTCAGACTTACATTTTAGTATGAGACTAGGCTTAAACCTGGTCTGTGAAACCAGGGGCCTGGTGGCTGAAGAAACTCAGGGTTACAGAATTAGTTTTGGGTTTGTTGTTACCATGAAGCTGGTCATCAACTTTCTCTGAGGCTTGATCCTGAGTTAATATAGCAGGTGCACATGAAAGTGTGACATCAGCAATGATCAGCCAATCACATGACTTGAAACTGTGATTTACTTCTCCTGAGAGAGTGCAATTCATACCAAAGATTAAAGATTTAAACATTCACACATCAAGATGAAACGATCTATCGATCTATCAAACGTGCTAGTAAGCTGTAAAGTTAGATGATAATATTTCCAAGTATAACGTTAAAATAACAACGCTATAAGTAAAACACTTAAAAATGTAAACTCATATGTTGTCATGTTTACTTATTTATACTGCATATTATATCTATGTTTATATTAATTTAATTAATTTTTATTATTACTAATAAACTAAACTGGCTTGTGTAATAGATTAAGGAGATAATAATTATATAAAAAATAAAGTAATTCCAAAAATAATCTTCAAAAAATGTTTTACTATGTAGAGTCCTTTAATTTGGAGTAAGAGAAGCTGGGGGAGTGGCTTTATTGCATCAGACATGCGTCACCTTGCTGGAAGCTGATTGGTCAAATTTCGTTTTGCGATCCCTAACCCAGAACATAACCTGCCCCGGAGCAGCTGAGCTGTGTAGCATAAGTTACTATAGTAATAAACTCTGCTAAAAGCCAAACCAATTTCATGGTACATAAAACCTAGAAATGGTGCAAACTAAACTGAAACTTCATGGTACAAACCCCAGGGGTAATTATCGCTTGAGCGCACACAAGATGAGGAAAGAACAGCAGATATACGGAAGGAATATAGTGTATGTGGAGTGCTGCTTGAACACCAGGGGATATTTATCAACTGCCGAACAAAACAAAATGAAAAGACAAAATACGCAACTATATTACGAAAATAAGTGTAAAACTACGTGTTTTGAAAATTACATTTAAAACAACGACTTATATTTTGAAAATAACACCAATATATATATTTATATATATATCGCGCGTATTAAAGAGGATATGGCAACATGTGAGAGAGGGTGTGGCTTAATAAATACGTCATGACAACATGAATAGAAAATAAAACAAAACAAAAAAATTATAAATAAAACAAATTCAACATCAAACGTGCAGCATTAATATTTACCAACATTACATTTATAACTGTGAATCTCAATCCACGAAAGACAATATCACAATTTCAATTCGCGCCTCCTCCATCGTGACTCATTGACGAAGTCAGCTGACCACATCCTTAGGAACCGACTCTCACTACAGTGATGGACCGAGAGCCTTGAGCTGCACGCCAGCGAGGAAACCGGTGCTGGACAGGACAATGTGCTCAGGTGGATAAAAGGGAACACGCATTTTAACCGACTGGGTTGAGCGTATCGCGTTAATCATGTCGGACCCCTCAGCCTCTTTACCAGCTCTCAGGCGCTTGAGTTACTCAGTGGGGCATGTTTTCAACGACCTGTGCGCCTCTATGTGGTTCACATACCTGCTGGTGTTTTATCACTCAGTGCTGGGCTTTCAGAACACTAATGCTGGTGTGTTGCTGCTAGTGGGACAGATAGCGGACGGAGTGTGTACACCGCTCATCGGGTATGAGTCTGATAAGACACCCGGCTGTGGATCATATGGGAAGAGGAAAACATGGCATTTGGTCGGTGAGTGACGGGAATCTTAAAGGGACAGGTCAACCAAAATTGCGTCTGTCACCATGTTTTTGTAGACCTGGCTTGTAAAACAAAACATAAGGGATAAACATTCGTATATATATATGTGGGTATATGTACATATACATATATGTATGTATATGTATAAATGTATATATGTGTGTTACGTCCTAAATAAATTATGACACAATTGTTTTTAAGTGTCCCTGGAGCACTTAGGGTAATTTTTTTTATTTTTATTTAATTAAAATATGAATAAATTATCTTTCCATCGAAGTATATATATATATATATATATATATATATATATATATATATATATATCTGAGATACAACTATTTGAACA
>JAUMHP010000041.1:8049470-8072367 GCA_032361065.1 Enteromius trimaculatus
ACATGGACATCTTGGATGACATGGTGGTGAGTAAATTATCAGCAAAAGTTTTTTTGAAAGTGAACTTCTCCTTTAATTGTGTTCAGGATGTATTGTCGAGTTTTAATAGTTATAGTAGTTATAGACTACCTGTGTGTGGCGCCAGCAGGATCACTTGATTTTTTCCCCTTATAAAAGTGCTTGTTCAAGAACAAGACATTATTCGAAATTATTCTAAATATTTATTTTATTTATACATATCGTCAGTTCTTCACCCACGACTCATGACGCCTTCTCCAGGCCCTTTTTCCCCTCTTCTCCTTATTACCCAATAGGATTCTTTCACTTACTGTGGAGGCGGGTTTAAGCTATTAAATATCCAATCATTAGACATAAGACAAGTTTGACTGTATGCACCATGTTTTGCCTGTGCTTTGCCTGTGTACAAACCTTTACGCTACACTGCATGATGACATACGTAGAAAGATAACAGTATAAAAGCTGTTGAACATCACACCCAAATCAAAATAGACTGAACAATACACATAAAAATGATAAAAAAAGAAAAAAGAAAAAGAATAAATGCAGATAGCTTCCTTTTCCACACTGCTCTTTGTTTGTGGCTGTATGGATGTGTGGATGTAGTGTCCCAAGAATGGAAAGCTGGGTTCTGTTAAACCTTTCTGGCTGTGGGTCCCCTTGTGGATAGTACAGTGACGTCCTGGATTTTCAGATTCCAAGCATCTTCAACAGCTCCTTTATGAGACTACTCTCAAAATCTCGCCCCTGATCAGTATTGAAGGTAAGCCATAATAAATGAAGAACTTGTCACACAGGGTCTTGGCCACAGTCAGGGCTTTCTGATCTTTACTGGTGACCGCTTGTGTGTAACGGGTGAAATAGTCTGTTACCAAAAGAATGTTATCAGTGCCTCTGGAGTCAGGCTCGAGAGACAAGATTGAATGGCCCGCTACTAGTCATGTGGTTCAAAGGAGAAACCCTCTTCGGCAGAGTCTTTCTTGCAATGCAACGGCCACAATTTTGATATAGTGCTCAATATGTTGGGACATCTGGGACCAATAGAAGCAATCTTTTAGGAGTTCAGCCATTTTCTCCACTCCCAAATGTCCTGTGTCATCATGCAGGGAGCGCATTACCTGAGTCCAGTAGTTTTCAGGAAGGATGAGCTGCAACTTTTCTCTTCCAGAGGAACTCTGAGTAACTCGGTACAAGAATTGCTGAATCTTCAGCTTGGAGGCCTGTCGCTGTAGCAGTGCAACATAATTGTTGGACACTCCAGCCGCTGTCACAATGTGAGCCACATAACACATTTTAGGCTGACAGAACTGGCATTTGTCAATTGACACTTCGAGGCCACATTCCTTGTGACGATCCAAAACTTTCAACAACCTCTACTAGTGTTCTTCAAGCATGCGTCCAAACACAATGGTGTCGTCAAGATAAACTATGACTTGCAAGAGGTGCATATCGCCAACGGTTTTCTCCTTCAGCCGCTGGAATGTGGCTGAAGCTCCAGTGACCCCCTGTGGCATCCGTTTAAACTGAAAGAAACCCAGAGGGTAGATGAAGGCTGTCTTCTCTTTATCTTTTGCCATGGTTATTTAGTAATACCCACTACGAAGGTCAAGCACAGGAAACCACCTGCTACCTGCCAAACAGTCCAGAGCATCCTCAATCCTTGATGTGGTGTCCTACATCATCGATATCTGCAGGACCAATGCGTGTGGAGTGCTCTCTGAATGGTCTGGCATTATGTAAACGAATACTATGTTCAACCCCTTGAGCCAATTCCGTGTCCCATTCGTGTTTGGAAAACACCTCACACCTGGCCAACTGAGACGACTGTCTCAATCTCCCTTCCCAGGCCTTGAGGACTAATGATTCACCAAAGTCAAACAGCTGGGGGTCAACTACTGTTGAGCTTTGGCCCCTGGAGGTGGTGGTAATTGTGTCAGTGGGATACACATTAGCGATTATTGTTCCAGCCGGAATAGAGATGTCTGTGCAGGCTACATTGTGTACCAGTACTTTGGCATTCATATTTTCAACAGCAGAAGATGGCAGTAACACTGGAGTTATGAACAGTCCTGCTGGCAAACTATCCTGCACAGGTCCGTCCACAACAAAGATCTCTCTCTTCAATGGTTGGCCGGTTTCCATCTTACACACTGTACATATCTCTCCCTTAGATGGAACAATGCAGTGTCCAAGCCCTATCCACTTGAGTTTTCCTTCAGGTTTGTCAGCGAGGTGCTCAGTCTCAGACAATTTAGGAAGGTGGGTCTCTGAGTGAGGAAGTCTGGATTTTCAGAGAATATGCAAAGCCTCACCTGGATTTTGACATAACAAGTGAACGCACAAGTCCTCCCCAGACTCTGACGATCCAAACGTACTCTCTAAAGCCTCCAAATACTGCAATGCACTCACCTCAGGATTGGAGAAATTAACAGCTCTTATTATTTCCAATGCTGGTCCTTTGACACTTTTTTAATAGTCCTGCATTGTTTTTCCTTTTCAGTGCATTCACACTTTGTGATAATTTAACAGGCCTGTTCCAATTCTCCATATTTTCCTCTCCCATGGGTGTTGGCATTACGGCAGAGAAGGTATGTAGATGCCTGTAGGTACTGCTGTCTCCAGAATGCTTTGCAGTCTTTTCCGAAATCTCACCCACTGCCCGTATGATAGATTCAGCAGATCAATCGGCTGATCTGCGTGGAGAAAACAGAGCTTGCACATCCGCTAATGACTTTCCTTCTGTAAACATCTGCATGAGCTTTCCTTTCAAAGGTCTTAAAGGTTTGAAACGACATGAGAATGAGTAATTAACAACAGAATTTTCTGTTCTTGGCTGAACTATCCCATTAACTAAACAACTTAATAATCTATTAAAAAGGAATGTTTAATACCTGTATGATTTTACACTGTTCCACATAGGAAAATGAAAGAATGGATAACTGAGCTGTATCTTCTGGCCATCATTCAGCATGACACTCACAGTGACTATTCTCTAGCTGTTGAGTTTACATCAGTTCTACTCTTTTTATTGCAGTACATTATGAGGTTGAATGTGCTAAATAATGTCCACTATGGTTTAGACAACTGGACAAATGGCTGTGCTCTGGTTAAAGGGTTAGTTCATCCCAAAATTTAAATTATGTCATTAGTTACTCACCCTCATGTCGTTCCAAACTCATAAGACCTTCGTTCATCTTTGGAAAACAAATGAAGGTATTTTTGATGATATCAGAGAGCCATCTGACCCTCCATATATAGCAATACAACTGAAATGATCCAAGATCCAGAAATGTGTCGAAACATAGGTAAAACAGTCCATGAGACATCCGTGGATCAACGTCAGTTTTGCAATGAATAATTTTTGCGCAAAGAAAACAATAATAATTTACTCTACCATTCTTCTGCCCTGTGTTTCCACAATTTTAGAGAGTAACACAATGCACCACACACGCAAGCTCTGAAATGGTGGAAGATGTAAGTCAGGAGAGAAGAATGGTTGAGTAAATTATGTTATTTTAGTTTTTTTGTTCGCAAGTTGAGCCACTGATGTCACAGACTGTTTTACCAATGTTTTTACTATGTTTCTGGATCTGGGATCATTTCATTAAATGGTGCTTTGAGGAAGAAGAACAAAGATCTTCTGGGTTTGGAACAACATGAGACAGAATTTTCATCTTAGAGTGAACTAACCCTTTAAGTGCATTCCAATTACACCTAGCCTACTGATCTAAAAATTGTTACACTTAAGGACATTTATTGAGTTCAGATGCAAAAGCCTCTAAAAGCCATCTTGGTCAAAAATGGGAATGATACTGAGTGAATGCTCTCCACACATTGTATACAGTATGTTTATCAAGTACTTTCACTTCAAATGTGAAAAATACCTCAAGAAGTACTTATCCAAAAACCTTTACATTGTAGCCAGAAAGAAATGCCAATTTAAAAGAAAAGCTTTTGAATCTGAACTCTTTTTTTTCCCTCTGTGCAGCATTATAACTTCTACCCTTCATAAAAAGTATTCAGTCTGACACTAACATCCCCATCAAGGGCTTGAGAACCCAAAGTTTTATTCCTAATTACAGAGGACTGGAAAATGATTTAGGGAACATTGTAAATCAAGCATGTAAATAAAACACACATTGGAATCCAGTTGCAGGGTTTGCCGCGGTCGCCCACCAGTGTGAAACACTCTGGCAGAGATCCTGATCAACCCTAATTAAAACCAAATGAGAGAGATGGAGAGTGAGAGAAAACAAGAAGAGAAAGTGAACATCATTAAAATACTATCCAACACAATTACCAGCAGATTCAAAACAGATGACTCAAGCATGTTTTTGTCTTACCAGATCAACCAGATTCATTTCTACACATTATTTTTTTGTTTACACAGGCTCTCTAACTGCTTCCCGTCTGATTATGATAAAAGTGAATGAAAACTGTAAGTCATCAATGATACTGTTGTGATGTAACAGTGACTCTGTATATCAACATAAGGCATAATGAAGTTCACATGAATACTAGCTTAGGAACCTTTGTTTTTTTAACTCCTTTGATCCCAGAAAGCTTTTTAGAAGTTTTCTTAACATCACAAAAATGTCATTTTAATACGGGAAAATGACTTTATCAGTTTTTCTGAATAAAGTGAAACTGCTGCCAACCAAACAGTAGAAGATACAAATCAGCTTAGACTCATTCACTGCTATCAGATCTAAAGTGTTTGATAACAGCATTTAGTTTCGTGGAGATCTTCTCGCCACACTGCCAATTAGTCTTAATTGGTAATTGAAAAACTAAACTCCACGTGCTGTCAGTTTGATGCCTGACAGAAAATTGAAGGCAGATTTTCCACGGCCTCCTGACCAGACCCTGCTTGGAGAAAACACGAGATGCACAAGAAGTTATAGAATTAAATATGTCATTATAGTATGACTGAAACCTAAAATAAATTTCATATCAAGATAGCTACTTTAAAATTGTAGCTCATGAATTAAAGTATCTCTGATGTTTAAAAACTTGTGGTTGGTAAATATTTCTCTTAATGCTTTTGAAAGAAGTCTCTTTTATGCACACCATACAGTAACACTGTGAAATGCCATAACAGTTTTATTTTATTTATTTATTTATTATTATTTATTTTTTTTACATTTTAATTTTTTTTATTATTATTTATTTATGTGATACATTTTCAGCATTATTATTAAAATTTTCAGTCCCACATAATCTTTCAGAAATCATTCTTAAATGTGAATTTGCTGCATTCCTTGTATTTGTTGATGTTGAATACTTTTGTGGATACCATTATTATTTTTTTGTCAGAACAGCAAAAGAACAGCATTTATCTTTTTTTAAATATAAATCTTTTGAATATCTGGTTACACTTAATTTTACAGTCTAATTATACTGTTAATTATTGAGTATTATTAATTAACTGCATGTACTTACTGTATGGTTAGGATGAAGGTCTGTTTTTCTCAGATATAATTATATAATTAATAGTAAATATTTAACGTGTACCAGTGACGCCGTAAAATAAAATATCCATATTTAGATAAAAATGACACTTTTGATCAACTGAATGCATCCTTGTTGAACAAAAGTATTCATTTCTGTAAAGTATTTATATTGTGCAAAACTAGGTAATATACAAAATACTAAAAGCAATCTACTAGAGACATTGTAAACGATTGTGGTTTATTTGATTTGGTCATTTTCCAGGTTCTGCTTGTTAATAACTTTCCATAATGTGATCATTTGCTGTCAATGCGTTTTTCAAAACAAACTCAACGAAGTGATAATATGCTATTTTTCCCCGAGTCCCTTTGGTAACAGCGAGGTTGTTTGCTCCAGTTGGGTCTGTAATTAAGCGTGTAAATCATTGGACATTTTTTACCTGCAGCAGGGGGCTGATTGTATTGAATATACAGATGAGTTATGATAAGGCAGTACAATAGCAGGCCTGTTTCTGGTCTTTATGAATGAGTCCACTTAATCAGCCTGGGGAGGAAGGTGCAAAGCCTCTGGGACAGATGTATAATATCACTACTTCCTTCCATAAGCCTGTGCCTCAGATTTATGGTGTGGCTACTTTGTTAGAAAAACTCTCTCATGCCGTCTTCCGCCCCAACCTGTTTTCCTTCTCCTGGAGTTTTAGTGTAGTGTTGTTTCCTTCACTCGGGGAAAGAGGGAGTTGCCATTAAAGCAACAGAGAAGAAAAGGAAAAGCGAAGTTGGTTTGGTGCACTCAGTATTTTTTGGTTTATGTTGTACTGGCCTGTAAAGCATCATCTGGACTCATCAGCATCTGGTGCGGTGGATGCAGCATCACACACAAGCAAATGCTTTCAGCTACTGATGCTGTAGTAAAAATACAGTTACAGAGATAAAGTGAGCAGTCATGGGATCTCAGGCGAACATTAGGTAACCCGCTCAGTGCAAAAATACATTTTATTAGACTACTAATTAAAAAAAAAATTAAATGTGGGAGAAAGATGAGGAAAAATGTAATAATTATACAAAATTATAATAATAATAAAAGGGCTAAGTAATAAGTAATATATACTGAATGCTATAATTATAAATAAAGCGTGTTATAATAAAAGTAATAATAATAATAATATTCATATGTAACCAATAATCATATATAGCTAAGTTATATTAATCTTAAATAATGACATGTAAATCATAATCATTACAAATTATCTGTAATAATAATAATACATTTATACATGCATGCATTCATACATACCTTATAATAAAATAACGATAACATGAACTATAATAATAATAATAATAAATTACAATTTAAACACAGTGATAATTATATAAACAACAGACGTAATCTACCATCAAAAACCAGCAAACCCAACCTAAATTATTATAAATATCAGATCAATAGTAATAATACTAATAATAATACTAATAATATGTCAATTATAATAATAAATATAAATAATAAAAAATATTCTATAATTATAACTACAAATAATAATAATAATGCTATAAAAGATTTATAATATATAATCTAATGTTATAGTCCAAAACCAGCTCACCCACATAATATGATTAATAATAATAATAATAATAATACCATGTTCTTTAAATGTTAATGAAAAATAATAATATGTGAATTATAATGATACATATATGGCCAATACCACTACTAATACTCATATCATGGTCTTTAAAATCCAGATATATAATAAAGTCTTTGATTAAATTAAATAAGTGCAATCACATCCATTGAAATGGAATCTCACTTCTGATGCCTTTGACTGTTTCTATTAAAAAATGACTGACCTGTTTATTCACCAAATTATTCATTAATCCAACTACTTCAGATACACAAGATCCAAAATGGAGAGAGATTAAAATGTTATATTTCCTCCAGTATGGAGCATTTACAGTTTGACCTCAAATCTGTGTACCTGAGAGTGATCAGTAATCAACCGTGACAAAGAGCAACATCACTGCTGACTCATGGAGAGGAAATGAGAGTCAGACAGGTCTGTGTGGGGAGGTCTCCTCCTCTGGGACAGAGACTGGGCAGCCAGAGTATGCTGGGATTGTTTGCTCTAATGATTTCTAGGTCTGAACTGCTCCAGTAGGCATTATCAACCTCTCCAAGAGGCGATTTGGAAAACTTTCATCAGGAAAAGGAGAGGTTGTTTGAGGACAGAACACTAGAGAAATATATTCTGAATATCTTGAATATTGTTCAGACTGGGTCAGTGTATCTCATGAGGTCAGGAGAGTGCCTTTTTCAATTCTTGATCATCACATTCATTTTCATGTGATGATGCATGTTCGTATGAAAAAAGGTCTACCTGCTTCATGTCCAGCATTCATAACAACTTAGAACTTTCACAATCTGGAAAGCCATCTTCAAGTAAAGCTATGTTTTTCTATATCCATATATGATTCATTTGAAAAGCACATTTTATGTTTTCAAAATTTTCTTTGAATTTATTTTATTTCTTTTTTTATGCCAACCTAAAGTAGCTATATCACAAACAAGTGGCCTGAAGTTGTAAAACTGTCATCATTTAATGCCCGCATGTCTTTCCAAACCCTCATGATGTCATCTAACCTGCGTTCATGTCCAGTGTGTTGTGTTTGGGTGAACTAAAACTGCACTACACTTTGGTTACTATATTTTTAGTCAGTAAGTCAGTGATATTTACACTTATTGATACTTACATTTTTAAATCTAGATATTGACGTCAACTAAATCTTTGGTGGGGATATTTTTTAATGAGAATTTATGAGAATGTTTTATTTTTTTCTTTCCTTGCTTTTTAAAATATATATTAAAAAAAGTATTTATTTAATTACTAATTTAAATTAAAAAAAAAAAAAAAACATAAATTTATTTAATTATTTAAAATATTAAAAACAAATAACCCTTTTCCAAAATTTTTGAAACTATATTGAGATGCAATACTGCATAAACAATGAAGACTTTCTAGATATTTAATATATGTATATTTTGTCTTATGACAGATTTTTCCTATGCTCTCATTTTAAAGGGGGCCTAAATTTGTTCTGAGGTATTTGGTTGATGTTGACTTGTGGACAGAAGTGATTTTATTCCCCTTTCTGTTGATATTTTTACTAAAAAAATATATATATATAAAAAAGGTCATTAAGAAGTCTTACACCCCGTGATTACAATAACTGTACCTTTTTATATCTATAATTAAGAAAAAATATTCCATTAAAAAAGGTATATTATTTGTCAAGTCTAAACATGAGACCATAACCCTTGTGGTAATCACTATAATAACTCTTCATTTTTTACATGATAACTGTATTGATTTCCCTCTGAGATTATCAACACAAGAGCTTCAGAAAGCAAAACAATGATTACTAAGAAGCAGCTATAAGGGGTGTCTTTTTCAAAGGTAACGGCTGGAGGAGAGATCAAACCGCAATTCCAGCCAACCCTAGTTTAACTGAACCCCCACCCCATTCTCTCTCTCTCTCCCTGACTGTCTCCTTCTTAATGGCCTCCAGATGTGGAGGTTGATGGGGGTGAGCTGTCCGTCCGTGGGGAGGCTCTGTCAGTGGGCTGCAGGGTGCAGAGGGACGTGGGGGTGGGGTGGATGTATGATCAGGGCCGCTGGGGCTCAGGTCAGAGTTAGACGACATCTGGAAGCACTTGGGGTCAGCGAGCCCAGGCTGTGAAAGGTAAGATGGACGCCCAGGCGGGGGGGACAGAGGAGACAACATGAAAGTTGTTTTTTCTTTCTCTTCTAGTGGCTTCCTCAAACAACTCTCCTAGGGATGCGAGCAAAGCCTTTTCATTATTTATAGAATCAAAAGTGTGAACAAACATATATGAGCGTAGTAGCCCACCTGAGAACATTGCGGGATGAAACATACGCACGTTTTAGAGTCACAAATTCAGTCTGAGGTGTTTGGTTGATGTTGGCGTGAGGACAGTAGCGATTCTGTCCAGCTTTCTGCATGTGTTGTTAAAGTTCCTCCAACCAGAGACTCACTTTGTTAAGAAACCTTCAAGGCCCATTGACCTTGATATAAATGGTTCAAAGAGGGTTGTGTCAAGCTGTCGAAATAATAGGAAATGGCTCCCTCTCCAAAGTGAACATCCCGTATATTGCAGGTCCTCAGAGGATGGCTGTATTTGGAAAGGGTTTGACTCATGAACTGCTTGGATCATAATGATTCCGCTGGAAATTGAATGGAACGAGCTCAGCTTGTGGGGAGAAGCCACATGAAAGGGATATACAATTGTAATAATGAGTGGAATTTTAATATAGATGCATCATTTAGGAAAAAGCTCAAAATGGGATCGTTGAGAAACGTTAACTTGGGAGAGGTCAGCCAATCAGGAACATGCACAGATCTCTTCTGGGCTTCTGCCAAATAGTGACAATTTATTTAATGTAAAACTACTTTATCATCTGTTTTTAACAGCTGAAATGACAAAATGTTCAAACTCATCAGACTGAAGCTGTTCTGCTGCCTGCAAAGATTCCTTTGGAGACCTTTCAATCACTTATTTGTTTAGTCTAAATAAACAATTATAAAAAAAAAAATTTAATGAAATCAGTTGTTTTAATACTACAAGTAAATTCAGGTATTATATACTTGTATTAAAACAATTGATTTAATTATATATATATATATATATATATATATATACACAGTATACGTGAAGTTTTTAACAATTCTCAAAAATCATGTTTTTTTTATTGTGCATTACAATTAATCTCAATGAAACTGCAGTTTTTTTCTAGGTATAAAATAAATACAAAAATAGCTAACTAACACAATAAAAACATGATAACAACTAAAAAACATGATTTTTGTCAATTAAAAAAAATTTATACATTTTTGCAAATAAACTATATATATACATATATATACACTGTATACTTTTAAAAGATTTAGGGTCTGTTAGATTCTGTCTTATGGTTATAAAGGCATTTATGTATTCAAAAACAATTTTCAATTGTAATATTTTTTGTGGAAACCGTTACATATTTCTTTTGGGATTTTTGCTGAATGCTAAGTTCATTTAGTGTCATTTATTTAAATCTATACATATTTTGTAACATTATAAATGTATTCACTGTCACATATACTGTCACTGTATTCATTGCTCTATTTATTGTGCCCTCGTTGAATAAAAGTATTATGTTCTTAATTAATACAATCTTACTGACTTTTGAACAGTACTGCAGGTTAAATTGAAAAGACTTTTAGAGCAAAGGTAGTCTAAATGTAAAAAAATGGAGCATGCACAATAAAATTGACCATAGAACCCTTCTAATGTTAACCCATGACCAATATACAGCCTATCTTTTTTTCAACATTTTTAAATGTGTCAAAAGCAAGTATTCCAGTGCAATAGCATCTAATAATTTCATCAATGCTGTGTGAGAATCTTGTTTTATCCCAAGAAACATGATGTCAACGCATTGTTGGGCCATATTTGAAGAGTTACATTACAGTGATGACAGCCGACAGATTTCTTCCACGGAGCTGAAAGACAGATGAAAAGAAAAACAACTCACCGGCTCACCCCCTTCCTCCAATTGACTGTCTCTGAGGTTGCTTGAGGTCACATGTAATCAGCAGACCACGGGAGCCATCAGGTACATAAACAGGCCAGTGTCAGCCGTTTAAAAACAGCCCGCGGCCACTTAAACTCAAACGATCGCTTCCTGTGCCATAAACAGACTGTTTTGAAAGTAAACATTCCTGTTCAACAAAAATTTAACAGCGCCGGGCCTGAAGACTGCTTAAAGGAATCAAAGTTCACCACGCCGCACCAAAGACTCCATCATCGGGTAGTAAAACGCACCAAACGCTCCTGTCAGCTGATTTGTCTCGTCAAACTTGAAAACCTTTTCAAATCCAAAGCAAATACACAAGCACTTTAATGGAACGATAGCTGGCAGGGGAAGAACAACAGCGCTGGAAGTGTTTGGATCTCAATGTAAATGGCCAGTTTGATTAGCTACATTTTGTCGTTTCCCTGCTTTGCCTTGTATATCCTAGAAAGGCCGAAGTGGGGTGGAAAACAGGTGGAGAGGAAAAGAGCAGCAGGAATTTTGCTGTTTCTCACGAAGCCCCCAGGAGTCCCGACGAAGAGTTTTTTTTACAGTTTAAAGGCAAAGAGAGAGGAGGAATGAGTAACAAGCGTCTATGGGAGCCTACAAACACACTTTGAGAAGTTTAGCTTCGGAAAAGCACTTCCGCACCAGTGTCTCTAACTCTTACTACTCATGCGTTTCTGAATGATTTCACCTGCCTTCGGTTGCATAATGGTGTAAATTAAAAGGGAGTACTTTTTCATTTGGTTTTATTCTAAAACACTCCCTCCACAGCTATAAGTACATGATGTTATGGGGTTTAATATCTGATATGG
Source organism: Enteromius trimaculatus (assembly GCA_032361065.1). Classification (NCBI taxonomy): domain Eukaryota; kingdom Metazoa; phylum Chordata; class Actinopteri; order Cypriniformes; family Cyprinidae; genus Enteromius; species Enteromius trimaculatus. The sequence goes on from JAUMHP010000041.1 coordinate 8,061,384, forward strand.
GGAACTGTTGCCAGCAACAGAACAAACCAGAGAATAATAGCAGGCTATATATTCAATAATGAGCACAGTTGTGGTAAAAAACATGGTGCAGTCCAGAAAGACGTTCGAGGACACTCTAACCCTGAAACGCAATGCTGTTACACTGCTTGGACATCTTTATTGCAAAGGAATATTACATGTTTAGATATATTTAGACAATATAAAAGGGTAAAATCAACTAGGCTCCAAATTCATTGCTTACATACATGGCTAGACTTCTGTATATGCCAAAATGAACAAATAACCCCGGCGTGTTTTAAGCTGAAAACAGCGAGGAGTGATTTTAGAGTACGGTAACAAGGAAGCCAGATTTCCCCCGGTTCCAAATAATCAAAATATCCAAATCCCAATTTGTGGCCTCAGTGCATATTCATGAGTTCCAAGGAGAAATCAAGGGGAAATCCTAAAAACTTCCCAGATGTCCACAAGATTGTAGTGTATGGATTCCACAGAGGTCATCAAATCTCTGTGGTCAGCAACGGTCTCGAGAAAGCAATCTATAGTAAGCCACGGTCTTCAAACGGGATGACCACACTCATGCTGCCACAGTGAGTGTGAACAGAGAAAGTTTCCATTTTGCGCTTTCCAAAACTGAATTTTCCCACTTGTCATTTTCCCACATGTCAAGAACATGACAGCCTTACGTAAATCATTGGTTTAGGAAAGCTCTGTACCTTGAAGAAATTCTCCGTTGCTTCTTTTTCTCGAAGGATAACAGTAAAACACATATAAGAGGTCAGAAAACAACAATTATGTCAATAGTATGAGGCTGGTTTTGTCGGGACATCGGGATTGTTCTCTGACACGAGTCTCTGACAGCCCTGCTGTCCTCTTCAGTTGACGGTGGGCACCTGGTTCAGGCTGTATTCTTTGGCCTTCAGTCTCAGGTTGGCGATACTGTTGGCCATATTCATGCCCTGGGCTGTGTTGTTGGCAGCGCATGATGGAGAATAAGTTGCCATGGCGCTGTAGGGAAGGGTAGTCAGAATGAGATTTCGTATTTTCGTAAATAATAATAATTCAATGAAACGCATGCTTTGTCTCTATTATGTACTCTTTATGTTTGTTGTGGAAATAAAGTACTGTTCTGGGGGTTTTACAACTTCATGTGCAAGAACAGCATTTGTGGCACTGAATTACTGAAATCAAGAAAATAATGTAATATATTAATTAATTTAATTCTTTCAATAATTTTGACTACAAAAATGTTTACAGTAGCAAAAATACCAAAATGTAAGTAAAAAGTTGTCTAAATCATCCAAACTACTTTTGAAATATCACTGATATAATTGCTGCAAGTGGAGTTTGCACAACTCTAACAATATGCAATACATTTGTTACAGTATTAATTCATTTTTCTTAATGTTTTGTTCATTAGTTTGTTCATGCATGTCAAATAAATAATATTAACAGATACAACTTTTGGTTTTATAAAATGATGAAATTATAAACTTTTTTTCATTGCTTGTTCTTGTTGACTAATGTCAATAAATAGAACTTCATTGTAAAGTGCAACCAATTATTGTATAGATTTGATCTAAATCATGCATCATGGTAATTGAACCTTTGACCTCAAATCAAAGCAACATTATATTAATGGCGCACACGCTATCAATAATTTGTAAATAACCCAGATTATACCTTATAACCTTATACCGTCTGCACAATAATGTCCACACCAACAGAAAACAGCAGCATTGGGAATGGTAATGCATGCAGAGTCCTAAAATATTTAATGACATCTAACCTGTAGGACGGTGAGCTGCCCCAGGATAGGTAGTCATTGGGTCTGGGAGCGGGTCGTGGGACAATGGGCTGCTCTACGGCTGTTACTTCTCCTGAGAAAGACTTGAGCAATGAGGCATTTTTACTGGCCAGCATTGCACGCTCATTTCGCCGAAACTTAGCCCGCCGATTTTGAAACCACACCTAGAAGATCATGAAAGGTGCTCAGTTTGGCATATATAGTGTGTATACCTTATAAAGTATAAGTATGCACTTCTCCACCCACATGAATAGACCGTTTCAGAATAAAGCGATAAAATATCTAACCTGCACTCGAGCTTCAGTAAGGTTGACCCGGCGTGCTAAGTCTTCCCTGACAAAAGCATCGGGGTAGTGCGTCCTCTCAAACACTCTCTCTAAGGCCTGCAGTTGGCTGCTGTTGAACGTGGTCCTATTCCGCCTCTGTTTACGCTTTTTCTTCTCCTCTGAGTTGAGTTGCTCATCTAAGGGGACAAACACAAGCGCACACACATATAAGGATGGCATGAATATCCCCATTATAGTAGGTCTGTACTCATTAAACAGTCTTACAGCCTGGAAAAAGTATATTAGACTCATATGGTTACGGTTAAGTTAAACCAGTGAAATAGTGTTTGTTATGGAAATTCAATAAAGAGAATTTTAAAAAAGCAATGGATGTTTATAACTAATGGGACAATCTGCTTAAAGAGATTTTCAGTCATGAACCTTTTTAAAACAGGATCAATTAGTTTAAGGGGTGTAGAAGAAGGACAACTGATGCTTATTTTCTCATTTTCTCTAGTTTTAAACTTTATCAGCACACAAGCTTTAGCTGAACCCGGCCTGCCTTAATATTCAGTTTGAGGTCAATATGACCCCAGAACCTAATTGTACTAGAATCTTTATTACTTTTATTACTTTTTATACTGATATTTCACAACTTTTTCTTATGATCATCTAAGATCTTTTTAGAATTTTAACTTGACAATTCTGATGCTTTTTATAAGCATTGCGAAGGATTTTTGTAAGTTAAAGGAAATGTTATCAAAAAAAGTTATTGCAACATATTGTAGTCTAATAGCCTACCTAAATACCACCCTGTAGTAGCTGTAATTTTATCCAAACAAACAGTAAAATATTAAATAATACAGAATCATTAGGTTTTTATGGTACCTAAAGCATCAGCCAAAATGTACTGTAAAATAATACATTTAACATTTTTCAACTTCTACTTTCTTTCTAAAAATGTTCTTGTCTTTTCTAGTAGTAAAATGCCAATTATAACGTCTATGCCTGTTTTGGTCCGGGGAAAAAAGCAGATCGTTGCAGACTCACTCCTCTTTGGATAGCCTACATCAATCAGTTCTTAAATCGCTCCATAAAACTTCCCAGAGAGGGAGAAAATACCCCAGTGACGAATTGATTCGCCCCAATTCCTCTAAGGCCGTAAAGTCAAAACAAAGTTGAAAGAAAAGGTTATCAATGCCGGGCCCTGATCATGAACAGCTCTACATATCACAGCTGTGTGCTTAGTGAAGTCCTCTCAACTTTATCATCTTACACACGAGATTCATCTTAATAGCCTAAGTCTTATATCTCGCGTGTTATCTTAAATGAGTAGATCTGAAGTCACATCTGAAATGTTGAGTAAATTGGTAACAAAATAATAATAAAAACTGTTTACATACTGTAGGCCTACAAGCCTCACACGACTCCTAAATCGTGTTGCTAGAACTCAGTTTATTTCCCCCCTCGAGGAAGGCTACGGAAAACACGCGCCACTCTTACATTATTTATTTATTTATTTGATTGCTTATTAAAATTAAGTTTCGTTGTAATCTTAATATATAGCTATAGGTTAATTAAAAAAAATAATAATAAAAAAAGCTTAGACGAACAGGCCTAGTTTCGCAAAACAAGTGTGTAATGGTGGCGTTATAAGAGGCTTGTGTTTACAATCATTTTCGTAACTTTTTAAATTGAAATTTTTGGATATGATGACTGACAATATACACGTTTATTCTAGTAAATTATAGGCTATATTTATTATTGAAAATACGTCTATTTTTAATATCTGTTCACGATTTGAAATGGTCAAATTTAAGTGACTCATTGATAAAATAATTAATTCAATGCAACTCTGGGCTACGTCTTTAAATCTTTTTTAAAAAAATCATAGAATATGAGAATATGAACAGGATTTATAAATCAACGTTTTGTTAGCTTTACTGAGAAGAAAATAATAAATAAATAGAAAACGGCCTACCATCAAAATAAAAGGGTCCACATGCTTGAGAGCCTGCAGACTTACAGTCTGAAAGGTTTGCAAAATGATCACTTTTTTAAACATTTATTTTATTCTAACAACGCTTTAGCAATAATGGAAACTGTATTAGCTATAGCCTAGTCAACTATTCTTACGTGTTGTTTAAATAAGTAGAGATACAGTTCGCCATGACTGTTTTACACACTATAATTAATCAATTAATAATTAAACGCATATGGAGTAGACTAAATGATGCAGAACGCCTATGTGTGCATGATCGGCAGCCTTCAGGAGACTTTACTGAAGCCTGTCATTGTCACACATCTGCTAACGTGACAGTTTTCTGTGCGTAACTTTCACGTGTTTGCGTTTATGCTAGAGCAAGTATAGGCCTGCCAATAAAAGACCATTAGAATGTACAATTTAATTGTATTTTTTGTTGTTGTTGTTGTTGTTTTTTTGTAATTGAGAAAACCCTAAAAATAACTTTCCTGTAAGTTACGAGTTGAGTAGCCTAACAATTCCTTAGAATATTAAATTATGAAAATCATTATCATTCTGATACTTAAACGCTACGAATGTTTTGCGCCGCTACAAGAGTCCACGGGACACGAAGTTAATGTTTTGCTGATGGACTTACTCTCCTGCTGTGTCGTGTCGCTGCCGCTGGTCAGCCCCGGAGACTCCAGCATACTCCTGCCCGCCTCTGCTGCGCTCTCCTCCGCTTGCGCTCCCACCATCTCCCGCGCCTCCTCCAGATCCAGCAGGTGGCTCACGGAAAAGTTTTTCTTCGCCTGTAAATGATCCTGATTCGCGGTGATCGGACTCTCCAGTCGGTTAGTCAGCGTGGCTTGTCTGTCCATTACATGAGCATAGCTGGAAGTCATGACGCAAACTGACGAAACCCAAGATATCCTCTACCTATAACCAACATGGGTTAAGTCTGGACCATAAACAATCACTCTGTGCTCGAGAAATAGATCGATTTTGATTTCTTCATCCGTAGTTCAGACAGTGTCTTGTGGATCCAAACAATTCGCCTTCTTTTACTGGGCTTTATGGAAAAAAGGCATCACCGAAACACATCAGTTCAAGAACTCCAAAGTCTCCAAAGTTTTTTACCCGATGACTCCCTCTTAGTTTCTGTAACAGAGACTTTCCCCTCTCGTTCCGAGAGTGAGGGAATGAGCAAGCTGGCGAGAAAGGGTTGATGGCACAGATGAACGACTTACGCCCAATAGTAGGAGGTCAGACGAGCTTCTCTCCGCTTCTTTCTCCGGTACTTCAAACGACGCACACTGGCGCTGAGGGGGGAGCCTGAGAGCAAAATACACGAGCATTTGAAGCCCTGGGGAGGTATGATAGACATACAAGAAGCCCTAATTACGTGGCAATGTTTTTTGTCGGCGTTTCTAGTATTTAACGAAGTCATATCTCTTTCTCCACCCCCAAAATCCCACAGAAATTCTCAATAATGAATGGGTCAGTGTGACAGGATGATAGTTTTCCTTTGTCTGGATTTATTAAGATTTATTTATAAGTTATTTAGAAATACATAAAAATGCAATTAATACTTTCACACAGCTGTTACATGAACAAAATTGCAGCAATTTCCTAATCAAAATTCTGTTGTTGCATTTTTGTAGCGAGTCATTTTGTTGTAATGTAACAAGAAAACAAAGACCTAATGATTTCATAATAATATACACTACCACATATAATAATAATAACGATTAGGCCTTTAAAATACATTTATTATTAACATATGTAATTATAATTAAAACATTTAAAAACATATTTCTTGGTTATTCTTGGTTTATTTGTAGCCTGAACAGACAGACTATGCTATGTTTCTGTGCAATGAGCCTATTCCTTTTTAATTTCCCTGCTACATAAAATAGTTACCCTAAATTATACGCTGTGATCTTCTAGACAAGTTTGAGTAAAGAGTTCAACGATCTTTTGCAGATTAGGCTAACATCATATTAACACGAGCACAACGATCAAACTCTGGCATAGGTATTGAATAATATGAGTAGGCTTATATCGTGCGTCCTGTGTTGGTGTCAGTCCATGATGTGACACTAAAATGTTGTTCTTTTTTGAATTGGTTTACAAACGATGTCGAAGCATTGCGTGCGCTTTTAGTCTCTCGACAGGAGGGGATCGAGCACTGCATGTGTCGCAATGACATGAGTTCAGGCTCCAAGTTGCCTCCGTCAGCCTCCTAGGTCTGGGAAAAGAACACTTGATGCCATCAAAGGGGCGCAGATTGAATCCAGATGTGCAGTGCCTCTCTCGTGCATTTAATTAAGGAGCTTGGATTGAGGAGATCTTTCTTCATCATTAGTTTTCCCCCCAAGATCCCATTTCTCCCTCGAAGCCCAGCTCGCTGTCCTGTGCCAGCGCGCAGCTTTTTCTTTATTATTATTATTTTACTCTGCCCATAAATCTGCCACATATCGAAACCTTGAATCTTTGTGAAGAATAAAAGTTCTTGCCTCTTTAAGGAACATAAAACTTGGCCCGTGTATAGCAGGGTGATTTTTTAAATCTTTCTAAGCAAAACTTAAGTGCAGGCTAATCTGAATATGAGAAAAAATACATTTATGCACTAAAACAAAATTACACTAGGCTAATAAAAATTCAACGTCTATAGCAGCCTCTATAGGCTATTTTGTCCTGAAAATTGCCTATAATAAAAATGTAAAATGAACTGAATGGATAGAGTAAAATAGCCTAATGGCTAATCTACCCTGGAACGATATTAAAACAGCGTTTTAAAAAAGAGACAACGGTCATTTAGTCATGAATGCACTGTATTAAAATGTGGTTGGCTTTATTTTGAATAAGTTGCTTTTTATTATTGGGAAGGTGGAAGAAAGGTCACGAGGCAATGATCGCCAACAAAAAAGATTAGACTAAACTTAGACGATGCTTTCTTAGACTCCTTTCATCCGCGTTATAAAAAGAATATAATTATAAGAATATAATAAAGAATAATATTCTGTCATTAGTTCTACGTTTTGGTAAGTCGTCAACCGCATTAATAATAATAAATCGCATAGCCCAAACCACCATTAACGCAGCTTAATTAACGATATATATATTTTTTTATAATAGGATTAACACAGATTTTTATTTTTTACTATAAAAATACTAATTAAAAAAAGGCTACTATTTTTTTACTAAACTGCAGATATATAGCCTACCGTCTATTGATATATTTACAATAACATACATTGTAAATTAATTAATGCAACTAGCCTACATTATTATTGCCTCAAGAATATATAAATAAAAACATTTCGCAACATGCATTTCAGAATACGAAGTTTGCTTCGAACAAATAGATAATTCAATTTAAAGTTAGCGATTAGGAACTAGGAAATATATTTTTTAAAGGAGGACAGCACGTCTCATGTAAGCAACTTTGATGCAGCTGTGCACGGATCATTTCTCACATGGATATCACATCTTCATATAGGGATCATTTGGCGGATCATAGGTCAATTATTCTAATTAGATCGAGGATCCTCTTGTAATTGTTGCTCGTGCCGATCTCTTCATAATAATACTGCCTCAGTGGACCTCGGTGTGCATTAAAAACATGCACACCTTACACAACATTTATTTTTCAGCGACGGGACATGTTCTCATAACATATATCACGTTACTCATATGTTTGTCTAACGCGCCCAGCAAGGAAAAAAACAAGGGCCTGAGAACGAACTGTTAGGTTTATCTCATAAACAGAATATGCACATGAAATTATCTGAACGTGCCTCACGTAGAAGAAAAAAACTAACTTTAGTTAAGCCTGCACGTGACTATAACTTCATTTGGAGTTCAGTTTTATAGTCTCCCTTTACAAATATTAACGATTTTAACTTTTTTTAGATAGGCCTACCATTAAAATTAAACGCTAAACATTTTATAAAACAATATTTTATAAAGCAATTAAATGTAATAAATGCCATTTTACATTCTGCAGCTGTCCTGGCTTTATTTCTCAACCTAATATACAAGATATATAGCTTGATGTCTAACCTTCTCTTACACCGCGCGCAAAAAACATGTCCAGTAGTTATTAATGATTTATTGTAATCCAATTATTTTAACCCATTTCGTTTACATACTGTGTCAAAAGCTACAATCTATAACTAATGCGTGGCCAGCGGCGTTAGTGCTCTGTATTTATCTCACAGTCTATTTACGTCTCATGTTACTTACTTTTTCAAGTTGGAGAGGAACCCCACTAAATTAAAAGCAGATCCAGAGGAATGCTGCTCTAAGATGAACTACTGCTAAAACAGGCATGTAGTCTCATTTACACGTCTAAAAATCGCCTTCTTTATGAAGATCTGAAATGACAATGCTTAATCCTCCTTATTCATACATGGAAATAAGTACAGCACCTGCCTTGAAATATTTTCGGTTTTGTCAAAAAGAAGAAGAAAAAAAGCTAATTCATGAGGACATGAGTATATATTTCAAATATAATCTTCTGACTGCTTTATTTACATTTGCAAACAGCATTTGACTCAATGAGACTAAAAAATAGACGAAATAAAATGAAAAATAAATTAATAATAAAAATAATATATACAAATAATAAACAAATTAATTTAATAAAAAACAAATTAAATAAAATATTAAAAAAGATAATAAATATTGAAACGCACTTTAAGCAAATGCTGAACACTGATGATAGAAGACCATGTCAAAAAAAATTATATATTTTACCAAGACAACACCTGATCAAATCCAAAACAATAAAACAGATCCCATACAGATATTAGTTTTACTTGTATTTTCCTGTTCTTTGACCTCACTGCAATGCAGAGCGATTGGGCCAACATTCCTGACTGAAACACATACAACAATGCTCATTTCCTTCAAATTATCCCCTCAGTTGTCTTAGTTCATAATATATTGATCGTCTTGGCTTGGACAGCAGCATTTAAGCACCACCTCTTCACATTCCAGAAACCTCAAGGGACTTAAAGCTGTTTGGAAATTAGGCTCATTCTTATATTAACCCTCTGACCCTGCCGGCTGACGGGCTGAGGCTGTGAAGAAGAAGGCCAGAGTGGCTAATTGATGGCCATCGCTGAGGGGAGAGAGCATGAAAAGATAAACAAAATTAAGAGCAGTGATGAATATCACCTCTGAAGGAGCGAGAGGCCAGGAGAAGTAGTCATTTATTAATGGGAAGTGTTAGGCCATTAGCCCGGTTATTGAGTGATGGGCCAATGGCAGGCTCCTATTGCAGGTCCTCATGGAGAACTGCGATCATAGGCAGCGATAGCCGTAGTGTTGGTCTGCATCAACTTTTCCCAAACACAAATGTGAGTTGACTGTGCAGAGTGCCACGCTAATCCAATTTTCTCTCATTTGTCTATTAAATCCTGATTTTATCAGCAGGCCGGGTTCTGAAATCAGAGCCTGGCCTTTGGATGGTTATGGTTTCAGGAGGAAACCATGTAATACAAGCAGAGATGTGGGGCAGTTGATGTGGATGTGGGTATTTGGGAAAGAAAACGCTTGAGTTGGAACTTTAAAACAGTCCGTTGACACCCAAGGTCCAGCTTTACAGAGCTGCCTATTAATATATAATAAAGTTTCCTGAAAACGAAACGGCCATTAGTCACAATATGAGGAATTTCTCTGTGCCAGACTGTGCTGGCACAAAAAGGGGCTCTGATAGAAAACACATGGGCTGCAAAATATGGAGGGGGCCCATCAATGAAAATATGATAATTGTGTTTCTAAGACTGAATACATTACTAGTATGTCAAGACAAAAGACAAATTCAGGCCAAGTCCATAAAGTCATATTTCTTTCCAAAACGATGCCTGAGGACAAATGTCAAGTCAATTTGTAATGGCGGATTGAGAAGTAGCAAATATAGGATATTGGCGAAGAAAGACTGTATTATTTCATTATTTGGGATTGATGAGATTAAAAAATTAAAAACTGTGAAAAACTACTTTAGAGGATTTTATTTAGTATCAGCATCAGCTTTGCAGAAGTGCTAATAAAAGACTCTCTGCCGGTTGTGGTTGTTAAAAAATTTCTTAATCAATGTTCAATTATCAGCTGTGCTGCTTAATATTTTAGGGCAAACCTTAATATGTTTTTCTTTGGTCAATAGTGTAGTATTTATTTGAAATACTAATTTGTTACATGATAAATGTCTTTACTGTCACTTTTGATCAATTTTATTAAAAGGTTAGTTCACCCACATATGAAAATTCTGTCATTAATTACTCACCGCTGTTCCAAACCTATAAGACTTTCGTTCATCTTCAGAACTCAAATTTAGATATTTTTGATGATATCAGATATCACCTGTCCCTCCATGGACAGCAATACAAATGAAATGATCCCAGATCCAGAAACGTGGAAAAAACACAAGTAAAAAAAGTCCATGTGACATCGATGGATCAACTTCAGTTTTGCGCCGATACAAGAAAACAAAAATAACATAATATACTCAACCATTCTTCTCCTATGACTTCGTTCTTCTGCCATTTTAGAGAACGTTCGTAGGCGTACGTGCAAACAGCCACAGATTACGCACATGTGCGTGCTGTCACCCGGATGTAAACAAGGCTGATTACGTTAAATAAGTTAAAGCTTGCGTATGCGGCGCGTCGAGATACTCGTTTAAACCGCGGAAGACTTAAGTCACGGGAGAAGAGTAAATTATGTTATTTTTGTTTTATTTGCGCAAAAAAAGTATTCTCGTAGCATCGCAAAAGTGAGGTTGATACACTGATGTCGCATGGACTGTTTTACTGATGTTATTGTTACGTTTGTTATTTTAGTTGTATTGCTATCTATGGAGGGACAGGGGCCTGTTCCATAAAACAAGTTTACCAAATAAGCCAGGCTTATTTCAGATAGTCAGACTTATTGCCAGTTAAT
>JAUMHP010000041.1:8074531-8093396 GCA_032361065.1 Enteromius trimaculatus
ATATATGCTGGGTGATGGTAACTTCCGTGCTGGTCTACAAAAATAACAAAAACAAGTGATAACTCCATAACTCATAACTCATATTGGAACGCCACTCTGCCAATCAAATTTGAGGACTAGAACTAACTGTTGTATAAACTCATTTAAACGTAAATTTCAAGGTTTTTGTTAGATTTTTTTGTGTTTGGCATTAGAACTGTCATTCTAAAATGAATTGAGCTCACCAGTTAGTGGAAACTGAACATTCTTTAGGGAGTGTGTTACCATCAGAGACTTCCCTCATGTTTTCAATTACCATTAGGAGCAATACATCTCCATTTCCTGTACAAAAGCCAGGTTTCTTGATCTAGCCCCAAATGTACTTACTCATACATAATCAAACTAAAGTCATGGTCAGCTGCATGGATTGTCAAAACCCCAGTGCCCCAATCAATATCTAGTTCCCACTGCCCTAAAGTAACAGAAATCCCTTTGCGTTTGAAAACACAGTTCAGCCAGAATTCCTAAATATTCCATTTCAAACAGTAGCGATCTCAAATTAATGCATAATATTCAGCCTGTCCAATCTAAAGTGTGTATCTGAGTCATATATGTATTTTATTTATAGCAGAGTGATTAGGGTGAAGACAGGTTTGACAGGTGGTTGAGGAAGGTGATGAAATTAGCGAGACATACTGTACATTGTATGTAAGAATTCCTCAGAAGACTTGCAAAAGGGTCAGCCAACCTTCTGCTTCTGCTGTGTGTGCAGTATGACAAAAATATTATATCACTGTTTTTACTGTAAACCACATTATGGCATCCATTTAATGTGCAGAGTTGCATTTTACATTATATTTTTATTATTTAATTATATCATTTTTTAAAATTGAAATAAATGTTTAGTTCAATGCTGTTTAGTTTGCTTTGTAATGTTTTAGTACAATTTAAATTTGTGTTCAAATTTAGCATCATTTTAGGTTTTACGGTTTTAAGTTAAATTTACAGTTAAATTTATTAACTGGTTTATGTTACTATAACAACCTGTTGAAGTACTGACATCTGTTTTGTACCATATATAGTAGGTTAATTATAGTAGTTAACCATTTAGCAGGTTTTTCTGAAGCATTTTTACAGTCTTTTACTGTTAAATTCACAGTCATTTTTACTGTGTACAGTAAGTCCCCAAAAAAGGTTTGAATTAACATAACAGAAGTATATTTTCAATCTATTTTGGTTTAATGGCTTGTTTTTAACATTCTAACAGTTTTAACAAGGCCAGCATAGCAATATTAGCTTGGATCACTTCTGCATTCAGCCACGAAGGACAAAAACATACTGATACAACCCACCATTTACACAAATGTGGCCCTGGACCACAAAACCAGTCTTAAGTCGCTGGGGTATATTTGTAGCAATAGCCAAAAATACACTGTACGGGTCAAAATTATAGATTTTTCTTTTTTGCCAAAAAACTTTAGGATAGTAAGTTAAGATCATGTTCCATGAAGGTATTTAGTACATTTCTTACCAAAAATATATTAAAACTTAATTTTTGGATAGTTATATGCATTGATAAGATCATCATTTGGACAACTTTAAAAGTGATTTTCTCAGCATTTAGATTTTTTTGTACCCTCAGATTCCAGATTTTCATATAGTTGTATCTCGGTCAAATATTGCTCTATTATAACAAATCATACATCAATGGGAAGCTTATTTATTCAGCTTTCATATAAATATCAACACTTGTATAAATGTATAAATATCATCAACACTTACGACTGGTTTTGTTGTCCAGGGTCACAAATGGTATAAAAGCTGGAAGATGCTGTGTTTACCATAACAAATATTATATAAGGTAAATTAATAATACAATTGAATTAATATAGACATACCAGATGTGGAGTGATATCATCGCTCGCATGTACAAAGTAAAATTGCACAGGGGTCATCAACCTTGATCCTGGATGGCCGGTGTCCTGCAGAGTTTAGTTCTCACTTGCCTCAATACACCTGCCTGGAAGTTTCAAGTATACCTAGTTAGACCTTAATTAGCAGCTTCAGGTGTGTTTGATTAGGGTTGGAGCTAAACTCTGCAGGAACTCCGGCCCTCCAGGATCGAACTTGGTGACCCCTGCTTTAGCATTTTCTGCAGTTTTCTTTCAAAGATCGCTCATATTTACAAACTAGTCATTGAGCTTGGCAGCTTGCAATATAAGCACTGTTGTGACCACAGAAGAGAACTTTTCCACCAATTAGTCTGGAACCACCTCCCATTTGCTTTAAACAAGACGCGCTGTCCTGTGGAAACTGCTTAGCACTGGTTGTAACTCCAGCTGATGTGTCTGACCACCAACTAAACAGCTGGGATTGAGGAAAACTTCCTTAGGCCTGTGGCGGGGTCTAAACTCAGATACTGCGTGTCAACAACAGTTGGTTTAGTACTGGGTGATGCTAAACATGTCAACATCTTCACAGTACACTGTAAAAAAAGTTGAGGCAAACAGCTTCAAGATCTGTGGGAATAAATGATGTATCAGTTTTACAGTTAAAGGTGTATTGCCTTCATCAAATATACATATAATAAGTAGTGGATTCAGTTCAGGAAGCTTGCAGTTTGTCTGTCAGAGTGGAAGCTGCTTGATATATTTGCTTCGGTTTAGATGTCAAGCTCAAAAAAAATTAAGTAGATTTAATATAATTGTTTTTCCTCTACACACATTAAGGTGCGGTCACCAATGTCTGGCGAATTCTTGCGGGCAAAATCCAGTCATATCAATAGGCATGCAAGTGACTGGGAATGATTCACACATTGTTTAAGTTAGTCATGCCGCATTGATCAACAAGAGGCTGTTTAGTTGGAAAGTGACTACTTCTTGAGCTGTTCTTCATGTACTGTAAATCACTACCTTAGAGGCATTTTAATATGTAAAATTGACTAAAAAGCAGTATAACATCCACAACATGTATGTGCTTGTCTCACCTATTTAACACCATGATGCCACCTCTTGTGTAAGTATCAGAAAAAGCAAACACTGGCTAAATCCATTAGTTTAAGTGGCGGACAAGGTTAATAGCTAGTTTATTTAGTTAAGCTCAAATTGTCCTTTTGTTTTCCTTCAGCCCAGTAAATAAACTTGTGCCCAGATATGGGCTGATTACAACTGAGTGAGTCTCTCAGCCACATACAGAGAAAGAGAGAAAGTGTGCTGGGGGATGTTTACAGAGGTAATTGGTGTAGGGGCTCACCTCAGGGGCTTTAGGACAAACGTTCATTGCCATACTCCCTAGTTTATTATGCTTTCCCTTATGTTTATTAGACACGACTGGGCCTCACCCAAATACACAACCCAGTTTGTCACACAGCACACCTGAAGTGAATCGAATATTAAAATGCACTCTTGCCATTCATTTACTTTCAGAACATGTTTTTACAAGATTCTTTACGCAGCTCTATAATAATTATGTGTATGCTATGACAGCATACACTGCTTTTGTAGTTGATCAGTAATATTGTGATGGCCTTGAGGGCCTATATATCTCTGGTATCCAAGCCAGTATTTCAGGGGGCTCACATCTGCAACCAATTGGACTTCTCTACTGCCCATCTGTGCTGAGGTTTGCCTAGGTATTCTCAGTCTGTTGGGATCCCAAGTCTGGAGGGAACAGCACAGCGTTCATTATAAACCCACCATTAGCATTACAGTCGCGTAATTGTTGCAATGCCCACTGCAGACCAGGAGAACAAAAGGAGGACTGAAGCAGCCTCTGGCAGCAGAGATGATGGAAATCATTTCAAGTTTGTCGTCAAACACAACTCTCTGACATAAATGCCTCCTGTCAGGCTTGGTGGGGCCGAACAGAGCAGCATCGTGGATGTCTGCGGCGTCAAAAATAGTCAGGATGATGGAGGAGAAATACCTGTGCTCTGAAGATTTGCAGCTTTATTACTTTAGAAATGATTGCAACCGCTTGTCGTGTTTCTTACAGAGCTCTGTCATTCACAAACATGGCGAATCATGCTACGCTAATAGTCCAATTTGGTCGTTCAATTATGTGCTATTTGCCTAAGGTTGGATGTGCTGTTTGTTGAAAAATGGAAAGTGGTGGATTTTATTCTGGGCAGATCTAAGAAGCGTCTAAATTTAGATTGGAGTCGTTTTAAAGAGCCCAGATCTAATTAGGAATGCATGTAAACCTCATCCCTCACATAACAATGCAGTTGTTTTCATGTTTGGTTTGTATTAGGGAACAAAGGAAGTACATGGTGTTCTGTTGATCAAAACCATTGAGAGTGACTCAACGACACCAGACTAGAGCTGGCAGTCTGTTCACATGAGGAGCAAATAAAGTCAGCTCTGGCACTTCAGAACACATAAACCTGTGCAAAGCTCTGAGGTTCTGAAGAAATTTGGAGAAAAAAGTTACAGTGTGGGAGGTGCTGCTTACTGTTCACTGGAGATATGTTGATTGATTATAGTTGATTGGAGTAAGCGAAAAACAGTATGTGAACATCTGTAGTGTGCATCTGGTGGACACTTTATTGTCCCATATTGACACTGTACAGTAGGTCACACAATCACAACATTCATACTACACGTTCAAACTAGCACACTTTTTAACAGTCATTAATTACTTCAAAAAGAAGAGTACTGCATGTATTTCAGGTGGCGCTATATGGGCTGTTGATCTAACACACCCATGAAGAAATGGTTTTAACTGATCTCGTAAAGTAAATTTGTTAAAGTGATTCAAATTTTCGCAAAGATTTGTTTTTATAAACTACTATAAAGTGTTTTGTGAAGGAATGTTGAATGATAAGTCATCATTTGAATGAATATTGTTTTGGGCTACATTTGCACTTTACACTTATGGCAGAAATAATAAGGTAAGTATGGTAGCTAGCACACAGTTCTACATTCAGTAATCGACTCCCTTACTTTGCTCCCGAAAGAATCGACAATTTTTAACTAATTGGTTAAATGAATGATTCAATGACTACATCTTAAGGTCTTCTTTGAAACTAACTAGTAAGCACGAAAAAGCATTCAACTGTTTAATAATAAATTAAACATACATTTTTACCTGGATGCTATTACCCTGTGTTTATGTTGGATCAGAGGTGAAACTGAATGGATGATTCAGCTGCAGGCAAAATCTTCTGACGAGAAGCGGAAATTTAGTCATATAGGTATTCTCTCGCTAGACATTGAATGTACATCCATTGCTTACTCGTTCTTGCGGTGCATTATAGGATTGGAGTTCGTACCATAATGTGGTTTTAGACACCACAACAAATGGCTGTCTGCCAAATTTAAACAGCACTATTTAACTTCCAAATTGCCTTTCTGTATTACCTGAGTCACTACTGTACACATATAATAAATACTCATATTCAGACTACTGTAGTCTGTTTGGGTCATCATATAACAAATACCTGCGTGAATCGCCATAGACATAAACTTAGATATGTAGCTCGGGTTAGTAATGTTCTTCCTCGGGATGCGTGCAGTTCTGCTTATTAGCCACTAGAGCACCAAAAGGTACATAATAACACTGCATCAAGTGTACCGGGGTACAGACAAGGTCAGTCAAACGTTTTGTTCCTAAATAAATCAGTGTTTTGAAAAAGTTGTTTGAATGAAAAAGTCAATTACTCGCTTGCCCCACCTACTGGTTTAATGATACCTGCAGAAAGAGTCACAGGAAAAAAATCACACTAATACGATCTTGCTGATTAATGTATTTAGTTTAATTAGGTATCGAAGGTCAAAGGCTTTGACCAAAAAATGTGTTTAGAATTATTTTTTGAGTCACTTAAATGATAAATCACATTAATTAGCTTCATTTTTGAGGTTCCGCGGATAAAAAGACACGCATGCAGTGAAGAAAATCCCAGTTTTTTGGCATTTACAGTAAGCTCCAGACTCAACTGCCTTTTTCATATATCATTTTTCATAATTGCAGGGAAAGATATGTTTTTGCGAGGGAAGCCTGCGAATAGCCTCCCTGCGGTGAGTGTTGTCCGTGTAAACAGGCCGGTTGCTAGGGGGCGGAGCTGTCAGATGATGTGTGTTATTGTGGAGCTCCGGGCCCTTGGCACGGCGCAAGCGAGCCCGAGATCAGAGCGTGGATCTGGGCCGCTTCTCCACCTCGCTCCCTGAGATCTCTTAAAAAGCCATTAATGAACATCTGGTTGAGATTACTTCAATATTGCCATCAGCAAGAGAGCGCTGGCAAACACAGCAACCCTCTATGTGTGGCTGCACTTTTCCCATCTCTCCCCTTCACTCTGGGCTTAAAATAGTTTATGTGCTCTTTTGAGCATCATTTATGATAATGAGAAAATAAGCAGCTGGTACAGACTATTGTCCCCTGTGAGCCCTGATCTAATATTGGCCTCGTGTGGTCAACCTAAATGCAGTTTGCAAACATTGTCGCTCTTTCTGTAGCCCAAAATACATTGCGACAGAGGTGTCGCTTTTAGGTATTTGGTATGAGAGTATATTCATTATGACTGTTGTTGTTTATAAGATATGGCAAAAGTCCTGCATCCTGTTTTGCACATTTCCATCAGCTGATTCACTAAGCAGGATGTGGTTTAGGCTGTTAAAGGCATTGTGAAAGCTATT
The DNA here is from genome assembly GCA_032361065.1 of Enteromius trimaculatus. Taxonomy (NCBI): domain Eukaryota; kingdom Metazoa; phylum Chordata; class Actinopteri; order Cypriniformes; family Cyprinidae; genus Enteromius; species Enteromius trimaculatus. Next base: position 8,081,146 of record JAUMHP010000041.1, read on the forward strand.
AATAATGAGTCATTTAACCCAAACCGAGATTTCATAATATGCCATGTTTTTTTTTTTAAACCATGCTTTAGAGGGCTGTAAATAGGTCCAAATAAAACACCACTGCATTTCTGCACTAGCCACAGGTGGCCCGAACCGACATAAATTTGTACCCTTCATGTTCTGCTGATATATGATGACTGTGACTAAATGATGACACAAATCAGCAGACACGGTTCACGAATAACTCATTACTTGTTCATTAAATGTTGCCCTTTTGGATATAGACACAAAATTTCTTTCAAACATTCAATTTTATGAGTGTGAATGAGCAACAGGCCGTTAAACTAAACCTTGCATATTTGATTGAGCAGGAAAGGTCATTACTGAGGAAGTTTCTCTTTGGAATCAATGATCAGTTAATGTTAAGTTTTTGGTTTAGTTTGTACTTGAAAATACAGTTCAAATAAATTGGTGTTTTTAAAGTAATTCATTTATATGATTAACATATGTGTAACCACATCTAATGCTTTATATTCATTACTTTTGCCGTTTGATTTGTGTTTACTGTAAACTGTCATATTTTACAATCAAATGTTTGGGAATTTATAAAAAAAAACGTCTGAAGGAAGTCTCTTATGCTCACAAAGGCATGCGTTTGATCTAAAACACAATAAATAATTAAGTAAGTAATATTGTGAAATATTTTAATAATTTAGAAGGAATCTGTTTTTAATATTATGTGTGCATTATGACTAAAATTATGTAATTTATTCCTTTTTAATTACTTTTCAACAAGTCATTTCTCCAGTCCTCAGTGTCACATAATCCGTCAGAAATCATTCTAATAGGCTGATTTGCTGCTTAAAAAATATTTTGTTATTCAGAAATACTGAAAACATATATATTGTGGAAACTGTGATACATTTTTTATGATTCTTTGATGAATATTAGCTCAAAAGAATAGCATTTATTTGAAACAAAAATACTTTTAATGTTATAAATGTCTTTATTGTTATTTTAATAAATTCATGTGTCCTTGTGAATAATTATGTTTATAATTAGTACATTGCATAGTGTATTAGCAGTGTAGTGTACTGTGTATATGTATAATAATACTGTCAGGGACGGATTATGGGTTGTGTGGGCCCCTGGGCAAAACGTTCGCGGTTTAATTATTCAATTATCATTTATTAGAACCTTTAGAAAGAAGTTTCAGTAATACCTTTTGTACCTTACCTTTTGTGCACCAGCTATAAAACATACTTTCCCACTTACCCACTGAAACACACTGAGAATATTTCTGTTAATTACTTCAAATTAAAGAAACATGAGTAGTGAGAAACAAACAAGTGGCTCTGCCATGAAAAAAGCAAAAACAAAACAAAAAAAAGGGATGACAAAAGGAGTCTTGTTAGAGTTTGCATTGTGTCCCTTCAGCCAAGCGTGCAGCCATTAAAGTCCACTGAGAAATGAAAAATGTCTTTATGGCTAAGCTTGAGAAGATGACAGATCTCAGCATCTCCCACTAATCAAATCCTCCTGCAGTAGCCAGGGCCAGAGATGTATATTGGGCTGACCACAAGGAGTAAGCGTGTGAGAATGTGCGCGAGACTTGCAGCGTGAAGCACACTTGCCATGTGTTAAAGTGAGTTTAATAAGTGCAGCAGCAGCAGTTAGGAAGATTGAGTGATATATGTTCCATATGGAGCTGAACCCTCTGAGCCTGTCAACTGTGAACCAGTACAACACCAGCAGGCCACTTCAGGGGTGTCATAATATTCACTCTAAACACACTCCCTATTAACTTATACATCTATCATGGATGGATCTCCCAACACGATCAGGTGTGAGTTTCTCTACCCTTTAAATTAAAAGAGCATGTCAGTTTTCTGTTGATCTGGTAGATAGTTAATTGTTTAGAAACCCAGTTTAATTGTAAAGCAGTTCAGATCAACCACGTCACTCGCTTCTGAAGCGTCATGAGTTCTCATACCCAGTTTATGCAGTCTTGACCTTTGGAATATATTGAAGATGGCTGTCTGTCTAGACTATGACAGAAACTGATGCATCATTCGGTGCTCAGATGAACTGAATATGTTGAACTTCCTTGTGCTGGTTTGTGGTGCGGTTTCTCTTGCTCTTATTGTGGCCTCTAAATTGTTGTTTTCTGGCTGAGGTCAAAATATTGCTCTTCCATTGTCTCTACCCTGAGGTAATATTGTATTTGCATGCATACATCTCTGAAGCAGAGGTGACTAATAAAGTATTTAGGGGAGTGCTTGTTGTTAATTAAAAAAATATTTAATTTAACTAAAAATTAATAAAAAAAACCCTTAATTTTAAACCTTGCTTCATGTCCTTTTAGCATTTATTTGGTACACTACTGTTCAAAAAATATCATATCAAACATAAAGCACATTTTCTTTATTGAGGATTTGAGTGAAATTTGCAATCAGATTTATATTTTAATTAAATGTTGTTCTTTTATTTTATTTGATATTTTTTATTTCTATTAATTAAAAATTTTAAATGTTTTTAAATGGTTTCGGCAAAAATAAAAATCAATTAAACAGCCCAATTAATTTCAACATTAATAATAATGATCAGTCAAATCAAATGATCTTGATGAAAAAAAAAAATGTTTGTTTACATAATATCTGTATGTGTGCTGTGTATATTTATTTTAAATAAACACATGCATGTATATATTTTAGAAAATATGTTATGTTTATATATAAATATTTATTTATAATATATATTATATAAATATAGACATGTAAATGCATGTAAATATTTTCAATACATATACTGTATGTATTTATATATATATATACAACACACTTATGATGCAAATGAAAACCTTTATTTTGCATGCGATTAACCGTTTGATAGCACTAATAATAATAAAAGTTTCTCGAGCACTAAATCATTACTGTATATTAAAATGAGTTTTGAAGAATCATGTGACACTGAAGCTTTGCCATCAAAATAATAAACTGTAATTGTACAATGCATGCAGTCTTGGTGAGCATAAAATACATAGTATGGTATTGTTGTTAAAAAAATAAGCATTTGACACTCAAAAGTATATCCAAAATGTTACATTAATACACTTCGTTTATCTCTTAAAAATATCAAGAGCCAGTGCTGTTTTTCTGTAACAGAGGACTAATTCTCTTTCAGAGAGAATGAGAACACTCCTTTGTTCTAACTTTTCCGAAGACACAATGGAAGGGCTTCTTTTTCTGAAGTAGTTCCTCCAGAGCCATTTAAAAGGTTTCATATTTTCCACTCTGCGTGTCCAGGACATTTACAGTTGGCGTCAGAATATCAGTTGGTCTGAGAGGAGGCACTTTGAAGTGTTTGTGGTATCACCACATCTGCGGGCAAGATGTGCGCCTGACGGGGAGGGGTTGTCGGGGGGTGTTGAATATTGCCCGTCTTCTCCCACATCATGTGACAATGAACAACATTCCTTAACTCTTTCTGGGAGCAGGCGCACGATGTGAAACTCTTCCCATCCTCATTCCACATCAGCGCCGACATAAATCTGCACACGGAACTATGATCAGTGGCTATGTTTTTTCTTCTGATTAATGATGGACTTTGGCCAAGGCACTTATAAGACTCAAGGGGAGCTAAGCAGTCCTTCAGTTAATTGTTTTCAGAAGGAACCGCCTCAGGAGGTTACAGTGAAATGTGTCCCACGAAGACCTACATTTCAACAGTTATTATAGTATAAAATGCAAATAGGCTTTCTAAAATGACAGTAAACTGAATAAAGGAAAAGTTCACCTAGAATAATTCTGTCAATACGTATACCTCAAGTTTGTTAAGAAATAAAGAAGATATTTTGAAGAATGTGGGAGCAGTTTAGGAAACCATATAACTGACTAATGACTACAGGAGCCCATGTTAACTGTTTTAGCTGTTCTGTTCTAACCCTGTCCCAAAGCAGAGTTTCATAACCCAAGATAATAAGTGGTACTAACCTGCTTTAAATGATGTGTGCAGGGAGTAACTAATTACAGTACCTGTAACAGAATTATGTAATTTAGTTACAAAACAAATGTAATTGTAATCAGTAACATCAGGCCCGGCCCCTTATGGTTTGCGCTCTGGAGATCGGTTTCTATTTCAGCGTGTTTTTGCAGCATTGAACAGTGCACCCAATCACAATCCACATCTACTGATTTCTTGAAACCAACAGCCAATCAGAGGCATCCCACTCACCAAACTCAAACTGGGAGTTTACTAGGAGCTGTGTTTTACAAATCATCTTGTTAAAGCCAAGTGTAAACGCAATGTAAGAGACATTGTAAATAAGATAGCGATTAAAACATAACTTTGTGAGGTCGTCTAAGTTGAATGACTGCTTTTTAGTGATTATAAGTCGACCAATGGGACAGGACTAAAACCTTTGTATAGAGTTATATATACCCTTTATATAGGCCTTTGTTTCTGGATCCAGGCCTGAGTAACAGTTGAGAAAATTATTTAAGTGTTAACAATTAGAAAGGAAGTTATTTCTTTTATAATCTGATTTCTTTTAGAAATTTACTGTGTTAAAATATGAGACATATATGTTTCAGGAGTTTAGGATATAAAGATCAGGACACATGCTTATTCAATAACTGTTTTATTTTCTATTTGGGTTCAAGTATGCCTTATTGTGTAAGATGAACAGTTTTTTTCCATTTATTTGACAATTGTCAGATGCTAGTGTTTCCTGTCATAGCTATGCAAAGATTTGCTGTAAAATATTTCTGTAGAAATTACAGTATTATTCTCAGCGGTTTGCCAGTAACTTACTGTAGATTTAAATTTATGTTATTTATTAGCGACAGTTTGTTCAAAGATAAATAATCATTAACAAATCCTTATCTTTACAGGATAAATTAAATAAAATAACAGCCTCATGCAAAGCATGTCTGGGAACCAATATTAGAAGAAAACGGTTGATGATGATTTCTGTTTCCCAGAATGCTTTTTATGAGGCTGTTTTTAATACTAGTTTAATTCTGTAAAGATAAAAGACTTGTTTTTGTTTATTGTTCATTTATATTTAAACAAACGGTTGCCAAAGGTAAGTAACAATAAGTTACTGGCAAACCAGCTGCATAACTACAGCATTTTTTTTTTTACAGTGTTGTCATGGTTTTTAAATTTTTACCTCAGAATGATCTCAAACAGGTGCTAAGGTCTGATTTTGTGGTGGCTGTGCTTTAAAATCAAATGATAATGTTATTCTTAAATAAATCTTAATTCAAGTGGCGAAGGTCTGAAAAAAGTCTGACAGTAATGAATGTTGTAAGGTTAACTTTACCTGGTTAAAATGTTGCAAAATGATTATCAGCTGAAAACATTATAAATGTATAATTTCAGTCACAAGTGTGACGCATACCTATGCTCAGAGTTAAAATCTGTTTCAAACAACTCTCTTTTGTTTTATTTACAGTTTTTGCAGTGTACGAATGGTTTGTGTTGAGATGCAGTTTTTGAGGGTTCCTGTGTTTGATCCCATTTTGTTCTGTTACCTTATGCATATTATTGGTGTCAGACGTGGCGTGCCGCTCACCTAAAGGTCATACGAGGCATGTGCGTAAAACATGAGAGGCAAGCCAGAGAACTGAACGAGCGTCAAGTAGCTTTTGAGGTGTAATGACTTCTGAAGTGAGTGTAATGACCCTGAAGGTCACACAGTAGTTTGAAAAACGTTCCCTCAATGTTCTGGGCACAGTTTTAACAAGTTCAGCCAATATAATTAAGTAGGTGGTTTTTTTAATAAAAATAAAATGTTTTCCATTTGGGATCAGTATTCTGATGTTTTCTCAGTCTGTCAAAACTGTAAAAATCCTAAATATAGCTAAGGTTACTGACGCAAATTGTCAACAGTAAAATCACACTGTTATGAAGTACTGAAACAAACAAGCTGGCTCGTAAATGTAGGGCAGCACCAATCCAGTCAGCCCACTGGCACCACACACATCCCACAGTCTGACACATGAAAGTACCTTCAGCTCAGTTACAGCAGAACCACAGGACAGCAACTTCATCAACAGTTCAGTCTGCAATAACCATAACAGCCACACCACAGTCATTTTCACATTTCATTGATAACAAATGCGCTGCCAGTAATATGCCAAATGGGACGCCTTTTTCATAAGCTCCCGAGCTCTTCTGCGTTTCTCAGACAGACAGCAGTGAAGCCATTTGTAACCATTATTAAAGTCATATTTCACAGCTTTGCCTGTAAATCACCCTGAAATGTTTCAAATTAGTTGGATTACTGTTTTACTTTGCTGTTACTGCTGCAGTGCGTGCTAGACGGCTCTAATGTGTCAGAGGGTGGTTTGCAGGGTGGGCCGGGGAAACAAGCATCGTGTTTCGTGGTGAGACAAAAATGCGCCTTAGTAGATGACTGTAAGCAGAGCGGGCACTCTGCGTGTTGTTCCCATGATATATAGTGAATCCTCAAAATTAAGGGAAGGAGGGAAATCAAGAACAGTTTAGCCCTGACTGTGATGCATCTAAAGAGATAAAATATTAAATGAGTTCAACGTTACACCAGAAAATATCCCTTAAAACACTGGCCAGCTTTGTTTCAATGTCTCTTGCCTCTCAGAAATATTTGTGGTTCTAAAATATAACGGTACCACAGGAGTGCAATGTTCAACTTTAAAATATGCATTAGCCTGTTGTCTATAGAAACAGAACCATAAACAAAATGTATGTAACATTATTTAACATTACAAAATATGTAAGAAAAAGTAAATCCATAAATACTCGAAAGTTTAGCATTGACTTTCACAAAATCCAAAGAAAATAAAGATACAATGAGTTAAACTTTGAAGCTAATTCTTTATTCTTTAAATGTCAACCTGTTTTCTTATGGAAATATTAACCTTATTAACTTGTTGCAAAACTGTGTTTTATTTATCTACAGTAAATATGTTTTTTTATTAACTATCTTATCAAAATAAATGAATGAATCTGTGATACTTCTGAAGAAGAAAATAAAACACCTTATAAGTGCAACTTGAAACCTATATATGCTTTAAATGTTGGCCTGCTGCTTTATGGAAATAGTATGTTTGCTCAACTTGCTGTAAAAGTTTGTTGTTGTATTTTAGCCAAAGATGTTCATTTCTTTTTTTATCTAACATCAATCAATCATTTTCGATGCTGAAAAGATTCTTCCCATAGCGATGCAATAGATGATCCATTTTTATATCTAGAATCCTTTGTGAAACAGGAAGGTTCTTCAGATGTTAAAGGTTCCGTGTGGAACCATTTAGACAAAAAGGTTTCTTCTATGGCATCGTGAAGCACCTGTATTTTTAAGAGTGTACTTGTGTTAGTTCCTACAAATACCTGACATGCTTTCAAGAGCCAGCATTGTCGGTTCCAATGTTTGTTGTCTCATGAAGACATTATTTGCTTGCTTTCTTACTTACTTTAATAAGCCCTGGCTGTGTTTCATCTGGGGGGAAAAAGAAGAAATATTAAACCTAAAAATGCCTTAAAATTAAACCTAAAATCCCTAAAAATGCTGTTCATGGCTCCAACTGGATGATTCATTATGAGAAATGAAAACATTTAATTATGGTAAACTGGTTTTGGGTAATGCTATGACTCACATGTGTGAGCCAGCGTAGATCATTATAGTATTATATAACTGGTAAAGGTCACTAGACTGAATCTGTGGGAACTCATGCAGAGAGTGTATCCGCTGTCCTGTGCTGAGTCCGCTGAGTTTAGTAACAACACTATATATAGGCCACCCAATGCTGTTGACATTGTTTTACTATTCCCAAACACTACGGATTTCTCTCAGTCTTTTAAAATGTAACACAATCTATTGGTATTCTCTGCTGAAATGAAGATCAGGATGGCTAACGTTTATGGTACAGCATGATTTAATAATGCTCATAATATTTTCTTATAAACATCTGGTGACTTTTTGGAACACTGTCCAATACGGCAACACTATTTGTGAAACTGTGTCAGGGAAACTTCTCATCTAAAAGTATTTTCTTTTCAAAATTCACCAAAGAGGTTTGACTAAGCTGCCAGAAAAAAAAAATCTGTCATCCTCTTTTGGAAGTGTAATATAACTTTTCATTTGGAAATCTGACACTCAGAAATAGAATTAACCAATATAATTGATTCATATACTGTATATTGCGGCTAAAAGTCCAGCTAATCTAATGCAATAGAGTCAATTGGCTACTGCAACTGCTTTCTCTTAAGCATAAATGAAATTACTTCATACTATGAAAACAAGTAAATCAGTAATTAATGCCACAATCTAAATGCATTCTTAATGAAGAAATGCATGTCTGTTGTTTTATGGAAACATTTAACATTCACTCAACAAATATTTACCAACTAATTTAAACCGTATTGAAACATGATCCACAAACTATGTTATAAATCTATCTTATAAATAAATAAATAGGATAGAAAGAAAGAATGAGAATTAAGAGCATAACCATCATCATCATTATCCACGTCATAAACTTTATTTTACCAGGAAAAGAAACACATTGAGGTTAAAAATCCCTTTTACAAGAGCATCCTGGCCAAGACTGACACAGCTCACGTAAAGAAAGTATAGGAATTATATATTTATTTACCTTAACAAATTGCAATGAAGAAATGCATGTCTGTTGTCTTATGGAAACATTAATATTTGCTCAACTTACTGTAAAACTATGCTAGAAGTAACTATTAACCTCTTCTCGTTTCAGCTTACTAATCATTCTAATCAATGTCTGATTTTTTTTGGATTAGCATACTAGCACTTCTTGTGTTTATGGTCAATTGCTTGGATTCCTCTCATTTTGGATAAATGGGTTAAAGGCTGTAAATGTACCTTGACTAGCCTACCATTGTGCAAATCAAATAATATATGTGGATAAAAACATATTATTAACTTCGAGACCTCCTTTTTGTTTCAATCATTTTTCTGGAAGCACTATATCACTATACCATGAGTTTATTAATTATGAGAAGATTTTTTTTAAGGGCTAAACCTTGGCCTTGCAGTGTTAGTTGTGCTGTGCTGCTCGTCTCCTCTCGCTCCGGTCCTGCAGATGGCGAGCGCGCTCAGCTCCGGCGCCTGTCCCTCTCCGACCCTCAGTGAGAGCGGATCAGACTCAGTCAGCACAGCGCGGATGAGATGAGATGAGATGAGCGATGCTTTGATTGTCATTCATGTCAACATCCTGAACAGCCGCCAATCCGTCGTCTCTCGCTTTCACATGAACGGAGCAAAATGCAGCCGGACGAGTCGCAGTATTTGCAACGGTAACGACAACATTTAACGTTAGCTGTAACTTGCGTCACAATAAGATAGCGTTATGCTCATTCGGTTATTTCCGTCTATTAAAAGGGAGGCACTGCATATATCGTGTGTCTTTTATATTATATGAGTTTACCCTCACCGGTTTTATGTTATAATTTCATTATATTTTTTTATAGTCGTAAATCTGGGTCAAATTCACGCGTTTGACTTGCAGATGGGCGTGGCCTACTATAACCGTCCCGTTATGAGACCGGTGTCTCTGCTCAACTATTATTTATGTAGCATTTTTGTGCGGTTTCTTAGTCATCTGTACCCTTTTGCGTTGCCCAGAATTGCTGTTTAGGCTTGACAGCTCACTGTAGGTTTTGAGGCACTGCCAGTGTTTAATGCAACTCACTGTCACATCCGAACTTGGATCTCTCCCGTGTCTATTAGGAAGTGTAGGACTGGTGATATAGATGTGCACCCAACAGAAAAGGCTCTAGTGGTGTACTATGAAGTGGAAGCATCCATTTTAGGAGAGGCAGGCAATGCCAGGCACGAGGAGAAGAAAGAGTGCCAGAAAATGTAAGCAGAAAACACCTTACCCATACAGTATGTTCATTTTCTACATGTAATTAAACTTTTCTGTATTTGTTGTATAGCATCCGTCTGAAGAGTCTGAATGCCAGCACTGATGTGTCTGCCCTGGCTAGAAAGGTGGTGGAAGAGTGTAAAATCATTCATCCATCAAAGCTGATGGAGGTGGAGCATCTGCTGCTGTATTTACAGAACCGAAAGAAGACCAGCACTAAATGTAAATTCTGTAAACAGTATCGTTTTTTTTTTTTTGGTGGATGAGCAACCTACTAATTATTTGCTTTAGTAATGTTTATTTATGTATTTATTTTCATGTGTTGCATCACATATAATGGTGACAGCATTTCTTGTTTTATGTTGCATGTCCTTAGTGGAGAAGAAGGAAAAGAAACCTAGAGAACTTCTGCCATTCGAAGGAATGGAGGTATGCACATTTTAAGAGAAAGTGAATGTGTTAACGTGATGAATTAAACATGGTAAATTATGCTCATATGAATACACTTCACACATTTGATACGACAGCTGATTTATTCTGTTCTGTGTGATTCAAAGCGGGTTGAAACTGATCCACAATTCAAGTGTTGTCTTCTTTCCAAATTATATATAAACCAAACCCAGATGGTACGTTAAAAGCAAAGTAATTTACAGTCTTTGTTTGGTGTAATTTAATCATCACTGAAGCTCAGCAAATCAAATCTCACCCACGAATAAAATAGCCTTCTTGATAGAAATGTTAATGACAAAGGAGGACGGTGTGTTTACATAACCGTAATACTACTTATTTTTCAGATTTTTTCGAATCTCAACTTCTCGATTGCTTGCTAGATACAAGAATGCTAGATGGCATTGTATCTTGCTTTCATCCAGTACACTTACATAAAGTGACATTTTACTATATAGCAAATCTCAGCTGCCTCATTTTGTTTTTATGTGACTATATTATCGCCCACCTCATTATATAAAGTTGGATATGTAAGTATGTCCAACTATATTCAATGTATTCTGCAATACATATTACATAGCATGTCTCGACTGCCTGATTGCTTGAATCATGTCGACTGTATTAGCATCCGGCTCAAATCTGCTACAGTATATGTGACCGTAAGGCAGGAAGAAATTAAGGTTTTATAAACATTTTATAAAGCTGCTCTGAAAGAATGTGTTTTGTATTGTTTGACAAATCTAAATAAGTTTTTTGATGAAGAGCTTTGAATGACGTTAGTGGTAACTTACTAATATTGATATATTACTGTTTTTTCAGGTTAACGAAGAGGCCAATATTAATAAAATCGATGATTATATTGAGCTGTTGTATGAGAGCGTGACTGATAAGATTAGAGGCGCCACTCTGATCCTCCATCTGGCCCGTAACCCTGATAACCTGGAGGAGCTCCTACATAATGGTAACTTTTTTTTTTTTTCTCCAATTCACTGTCAACATTGTGAATTGGACAAACTGTCATAAACCGATGAACAGCAGGGATTTGGTTTGTTCTTAAAGCTCTTATGCAGTTGTTTGTGACTAGTGTGATGTTTTTCAGAGGCTGCGCTTGGGGCTCTTGCACGGGTCTTGAGAGAGGACTGGAAACACACTGTGGAGCTAGCGACTACTATCATCTATGTCTTCTTCTGCTTCTCAAGGTACGTCATTTTTTTTACATTTTATTTCTTGTCTTTGTTGTAGAGCTTGAAAAGGGCCTGAAACAGAATCAAAGCAATGTTCGAGGAGGATTTGACTGTGCTGACAGCATGCTGATCTTTAATGTGCTGTCAGTATGGTGAAGTGAAGTCTCTCTGAGAAGTGGCGTCTCTGAATTCAAACCCTTTCAGCATCACCGCTGCAGCCGTCAAAACACAGCTTCATCAACTAATTCAGTGCTTCAAAATTACATTTCAAAACAGTGATTTATTTGGACTACTGTGAGCAGTTGTCTTGGTATGATCTGTTTGTAATCTGTAAGCCTCTGTGGGGACAAACAGGGAATTTACAGACACTGTTGACAGTTACACAATTAAATGGTTGGACAGCGGTTCAACTTAAAAATACATCTCATCTATTCCATCCAGCTGTTTTGGAATACAAAAACTAATTATGTGGCATCCTTAGGACTGATCAGCTACCTAGCCAATCTATCTAGTACATACTTTTCAAAGGTTTGGGGAAAAAAAAATTATTCTAAAATGAACAGTTTTTTTTAGGATGCTTTTAATTGACAATTAAGACTGCGTTGTTACAAAATATTTCAATTTCAAATAATTGTTGTTCAAAAAAAAAAAAAAATAATTAAAAAAAAAATTGACGACGGGCCGTTGAATTATTAGAAAAATAATGCACACCCGAGGTGGTGATGCGGTCACAACGCGAAGCGGGTGTGCATTA
>JAUMHP010000041.1:8101340-8138804 GCA_032361065.1 Enteromius trimaculatus
CTTTCTTTCTTTCTTTCTTTCTTTCTTTCTTTCTTTCTTTCTTTCTTTCTTTCTTTCTTTCTTTCTTTCTTTCATTCAGTTGTCCATGCTCTTTTTCCCTTTTGTTCATTCTTTTAATCCTGTCATTTGTTTGTTAGTTTTTTTCTCTCTCATTTGAGTATATAGCTCGTTTTTCATTGGTTCCCACTTTTTTGGGAACGAAAATGCTCTAAATGGCAGCTTTGCCAGACTAACTTTGCTCGCGAAAATAACACAGGAAGTATGGGCGGGCCCAGACTAGTTATTTATTCTTTTATTCGTTTTATTCTTTAGTTTTTTGTCCTTTCTTTTTATTTTAAAGGCTCCCCTGACCCTTCATCAATAGCTAAAGTGTGTTGTTTGGTGTCTGTCGATCTGGTGTTCCTCAGGTCAGTGCTGGCAGCCGGCCTGAACCCTCTTCTGCAAGGGAGGATTTAGGATTTAGATCAAAAGGCCTCACTGCTCTGGGTTCTGAACTGGTGAGGAGAGGCTCAGCATTGGACCCATTCCTCTGCCACAAAGGGGTCTTGCTATAATTACTCAAAGCTGTGAGGTGTGTGTGTGTGTGTGTGTGTGAGGAAATGCTCGCAGGGCTTGTGGAGCTATGAAACCATGGAGAGCTCAGAGATGGAGGTGGGAGGGAGGGGATGACTCAGGGGTACGAGGCAGGGCCTCCCATTGCTGGTAAATAGGAGCAAGCAGGTGCCAGTGAGTCTAGACTGCGTGATTTGGAGGCTTGGGACCAGGTTATGTGATACTCAATATGGGAAAGGCCTGATTGCTCAATGCTGCCTCTTCACAGGCTTGCGTTGGTCTGTTCGTGCCTTCCTGTTTAACTTCCAACTGGCCCATACCGTGGCCCGTGCCCATTGTGGCCAGTGGAGCCTCTTCTATCTTCATCCATTCATCTCCTCATCTCTCTTTTTAACCACATGTGTGGAATCTGTTGGCCGCTTGCCAGTTATCTCCTTACGACACCCCCGCCAAGTCTCTCTCATTGGGCCGTTATCAGCTGCAGCATTGAACTGATTGAAGCAGACTGTGGGATATTATCTCAACTTTCTCTGGCTTTTGAATAAAAACACAAATATCAATTCATTCTCCAACAATGACAGCACTAATATTTCTCCCTGTCAGTAACCAGCTCTTTTATCATTTATTTTGTTTTCTGTCTGATTGTTGCACGATACCTCACATGCAATACTCCTCGCTTCTGAAATGTGCTTCAAAAGGCCCAATGTGATATCACTCTCTGAGGATGATTGGAAACCACACATCAGCCCTATTCTGGGCTTCACATTAGATTAAGCTTTTTAAGTTACTTGTCTGTCTGACAGGTGTCAGCCCAGATTTTTTTGTTTTTTTTGTGAATTAAAAAAAAAAATTTTGCTAGTGCTATTCATGAAAACAACAATTATAATCAAAAATAATCATTAATTAAATTATTGTTGACTTAATTAATACTGTTGATGTAACTTTGGCTTAGGTACATTTACTGTTCCTGATTTAATTATTATTGTTATTGAATTTATTTTAAAATTACAATTAGAATACAATTTTAACAAATAATAGTTCTACATTTAATACATTTTAATTGTCATAAGAATTAAAGGGTTCTTAAGAATTATCTTATTCAATAAAGTATTAGTATTTGTTTTGATTCTTTGGTAAAATATTAGCGTTTGCTAAAAACAGTGGTGGCCAGCTACCCAGCTAAAAAATGGTCGGTTGTTTCTATCTTTTGCTATAGTGTGTCAGTAGCAAATATCAGTTTACATTTCCAAACATGAATTTTGCTATTAATTGTAATAATCCAGTGAGATTATTGTGTGCACAAGGATTCTGACAACATGCAGTGCTCCACACAGAGATCTGATCTGATCATCATCATCAAGTCTTTCTGGAATGACATGAAGAAACAGAACAAACTGAGACACACTAAATCCAGAAGAACTGTGGCAGTGTCTCATTATGCTTCAGGAATCCTACCTGCGAAGCTTCCTAAAAAACTATGAGCAAGTGCACCTGTAATGCAAAAGCTGCTTTGAACGCAAGGATCCTCACACCAAATGTTGATTTCATTTAGTTAATAGAAAATAATTGATAAAGAAACTTTATCTCTTTTTTTTTACTTTTTTTTTTTATTTTGACAGCATTTTTACAAGTGCCTAAAACTTTTAACAGCGCTGTAGCTTCGCAGGTATGTTTCTTGAAGCATCTTTGAGACGTTGTCACAGTTCTTCTGAGTGTAGTCTGTCTCAGATTGTTCAGTTTTTTTCATGGCATTCCAGACAGACTCGATGATGATGATCATATCAGATCTCTGTGTGGAGCACTGCTGTTTTCACACTCTTTGTGCAAAACGAAAGTCTCACTGGATTATTACAATTAATGGGAAAATCGGTGTTTGGAAATGCAGACTGATATTTCTTACTGAAAAACTTCACAAAAAGATAAGAACATAATTTTTTTGCTGGTGAAAATACTAGTGTTATAAGAATTTTGGCCAGCGCTGTATGCAGGCATGTTAATAAGTGTGAGCCTTCAAGCATGTAATGTGATATTTGAGTTGAAATAAATATACTCATGCCTCTATAAAAAGTAAAAACTCTATCAACGCACGTTTTTGGTGCCCAGTATGCAGCAGTAAAGAAAGTTGCACAACTTCATAGTTTCGTAATGTTTTTCTGTTGTTAGTATTGTTATTGTAAGCCCTGATATAACTTTTATAGTGTGGTCTGAATATTAAACGTTTTCATGTTGATACCCTGCGTATAGTAATTGAACTGAAATCCTGTGTTGTGTGTGAGCAGCTCATGCAAATGCTGTTTGAACATGGCGAAGAAAGAATCGACACCGAGCTCATTTCATTCTGCATCAACCTGGCTGCCAACAAGACTAACGCTCAGATTCTCTGTGAGGGTAAGAGCCTGAATCTCATTTGTCTTAGAATAGCATGCAACATGTCAAAAACATTGCTGTTTATTGTAGTAAAACATACTGCCACGCTTCTCTGTAAAAAATAATACATGGAATCTGTTCAAATTTCTGCTTAATCTCTGGCTGTTCGTGATTTGTTGGGTATTTGCTCTGCAGGTAATGGATTGAAGATGCTGATGAAAAGAGCACTTAAACTAAAGGACCCACTGCTGATGAAAATGATCAGAAACATCTCACAGCACGACGGACCTCTGAAACAGCTTTTCATTGTAATTTTAATATTCTGTCATTAACAGTCAGACATTACTTAAAGAAAACATAAAAGCATAATGTAGCATTATGTTGGTCTTTACCATTAATTAACAATACGTACTTTGAACAATAAATTCAATTTTTAAAAACATTATTTTTATTAATTTATTTGTAGCATTGTGTTGTATATTTGACATCAAAAAATCTAAATCTAAATGAACACCTAAAGATATTTCATCGTCTTCCCCTCAGGACTATGTGGGTGATCTGGCAGCTCAGATCAAGCAGGAGGGTGATGAAGAGTTTGTTATTGAGTGCTTGGGTACAATGGCAAACCTCACCGTACCTGACCTTGACTGGGAGCTCCTGCTCAAAGAGTACAACCTGGTGCCCTACCTCAAAGACCACCTCAAACTTGGTAAAGCCAACCATTACCTGTTTGTGTTTCAGGATGTACTTGTAGTGAAAAGCTGATACACAGCCTGCTACATACAGTACAATGCTACACTGTATGACCGCCATTGGGCCTTTTTTATTGACCTCAAGGTGTCAGATCACAAACGTGACAAGTTTTTCATACTTTTTCAGCACCTTTTGCCTGTTCATTAAAAGGTCCTGTGTGGACCAAATCATTTTAACCTGTTACCTGCAACGCCCGTTTTTGAGTGTAGGCATGCAAAGGTAATATCAAAATTCAAATGAATATAATTCTGGAATGCTTTTGAGTACAATTCTTATTCTGGTCCTATTTTAAAGAAGAGAATTTGAGGTTTTTTGGTCCGGAGTTTAAAAACATAAAAAGCAAAAAAGTTATAGCTGTTTAAAATTTATTGTAATAATTATATTTATTGTTGTATTCTTATATTTTGTTAAAATAATATATAAATAAAACTTTGGTTTACCCTAAAAATTTTATGAAATGAAAGCCATAGATCTATATAAGTTATGTACCAAATTTGAGACTGATATCACAAATAATCATATTTTTGTGAGCTCCTATACCAGCAAAGACCACTAGGCCTTTGACATTTTTGACCTCTTGACCTCACACCACAACACAATATGCTTTTGTTTTTTTTACTTAAAAACATTGTTGAAGATATTTAAAAACAGTATAAACAGTGCATTATTTTCAGCGAACATATCCAATAATATACAGTTGTACTGTTTAAACAACCAGTATTACTACTATAAATAAATATGCATTCCATTGCTCTATATAATTATTTAAAAATTTTCAGTAATACGCTTTACAGATTTTCTGATTAGAAACCTTTATCAGACACATCAAGTAGAGTGCAGATAAAGAAACCTAGAAAAAGTAAAAAAAAATCATTACATTCATACATGATTCATGTATCAACTTACTATAAAGACTACATTCTACATTCTCAATATTTTGGACAAATACTAGAAAATAAGTTGAATTAATTATAAGTGTGTTTCTTTGCTTTTCATAACAAATAACATATTTTTTTGCTATCTTCTCTTGTTACAAATTAATAAATTATTGTCACTACATAACAATTTCTTCAAAACCTTGATAAAATATGAAAGTACACACGTAGAGCTTTCCAACGATATATAGTTTATCAATGTTAGATGAGGTTAAGTACAGGATATTATTGTTTTAAACATGTAATGGCAAATGGGCCCACCGGTGGGCCAGTGACAGTTAACAGAATTTAAAATAGCCCGTGCAGTCTCTTAACTACTATGATCTCACAAAACAGGTATGTAGAATTGTTTAAAATGCTGTTTAAAAGTATTTCAAATTACTAATTGAAAAAATGTAGTGTCAAGTATTTTGTTAAGGTTGGATGGGAAACAGTATCCAATATGAAACGCTAACATATAAATCTTTCGTGTAGTACATCACATATTTATGAGAGACATCTGTTTATAATCCCAAAAATAAATATTCTAATTTAATTTCTCTTCTAATCCAATTTTGTGTAAAAACAGCCCAACTTTTGACATCAGCCTCATTTATTTGTCACAAATTAAACACTTTTTGTGTAAAGGTAGTATGTCATTCATTGGCGTTCCTCATTGGATTGTGTGAAATACTACTTTTCTTTGCACCAAACCACACTTGACCTTTCACCTCTGTGTTTCAGGCTCAGCAGAGGATGACCTGATCCTGGAGGTGGTGATCATGATCGGTACGGTGTCAATGGACGACTCCTGTGCCGTCATGCTGGCTAAGTCTGGCATCATTCCTTCTCTTATTGAGCTTCTAAATGGTAAGTGCACTGCCAACACTTACGTACATTTATTAGCAAAAAGTGCTTAAGGAAACAAACGGATCTCCAAACCCTCTCGACATAAAATCTTTTTTCATTATCGCTAACCATAGAAATAAAATAATCCAGAGAAAAAGATCAGTGCTGTTTTGATTTCTACTTTTGTTTGGCCGAAGCGCTACAGCTTGCTCCCCCCTCCCCTGCTTTGCGTGTCTGTAGCCACTCAAGTGCCAGATTTCAATTTGGCATGCTTTGTCTTCCCTAATGTGATCTGATGAAATGAGTTTTGAAGAGTTTATTTAGACTAAACTAATATTAAATTAGAATAAATTAGAATAAATAAACAGCCCATGGCTGCGTGGGACACAGAGGGCTGGTTCTCGCTTTGTGCATTATGTGCTGGGAAGTGACAGTGTTTTCAGGAACAGGAAGGCACCAGGTTCATGGCATGCATCACATTTGCTGGTTCTGCTCAATGTGAGCCCTCATTTCAATAAATGCCTGATGGCGGGGCTCTTCCTCGCCATGAAAAGAGGCCAAGGAGGTGGAGGGCCAAAATAGCGACCGTACACAACTCCTTTCAAAGAGAACAAGAAAAGATGCTTGTTTTCAATTGGCAACCCCCCCCCCCCTCTCCCCCCCACTCTTGACACAATGGTATCAATTACATGACATTCAACATCTGAAATGTTTTTGCACTACATGCCATATAATATTTTATAACTTTGATCACAACAATGCAACAACAAAACTGACATTTGTTTTCCTCGTGATAAGCATTATGTGGCAATGCCGCTTTGACAGATGCTTGGGCATTGTTTTATTTATACATAACTTTTCAGCACTTGTGTTCGTATACTCGTTCACTGGCTCTTTCTCATTTGAAGAGGCGCTGACATGTTCTCTGTGATGTTATTTGTAGCTTGTGCAATGCTTGTGCAGCTCCTTGCTGTAGCGGTATTCAGTTTCTGGTCCCATGGAGCAGCTAGCCTCTTTGCTATCATTCTTCTGGAGGAATTTCGCTCTCAGGGGAGGAGAGCGTTCTGAGCCAGATCAAAATTGAAGTAAAGGCTTTTATTAAAGTTAGGAGGGGGCAGCAGTTCTCCATAGGAGCTTTCTGTATCATTTCAGAGGAAACGTTGATACTTTCCCCAAATGGCGGCTTCTCACGAGAGCCCTTCATACATAAACATGATCCACCGGAGGAGGTTTTGAACGTCAGCTCGCATGAACAGGCACCATCGGATAGGAAATGCCTGCGCAGCTGCACTGGAGTGTGTGTGTTTGTTGGTTTGCCGTATCGCATTTCAGTTTAATGCCGATGTGCAGATATTCTCATGATAAGAATACCGTTGTGCCTTCATATTATAATAATATATCAGTTGGTCCAATTCTTCTTTATATGAAGCAAGATGTTTGATTTTGTGAGGTCGAAGTAATGTTCTTCATCTGCTTGTGTTAATGTGACCAGCCCAACAGGAAGACGATGAATTTGTGTGTCAGATCATCTACGTCTTCTACCAGATGGTCTTCCACCAGGCCACCAGAGATGTCATCATTAAGGACACTCGTATCCTTGTTACAATAAATTGGTTTTCCATGTATGGGCATGTTTATCTGCGCAGATGTTTTGTGAATGGTCCTTGACAGCTGTTCGGCCTGTGTTGACTGGTGTTTTGGTACTTTTGGGTTCTTCAATACTGAATATTGCAGCTACGTGTCAGAATACATGATTATTCTCTCATTCAAAGAGAAAAAAAAATGCTAAAAAAGCACATTTGACTGAATTGGAAAAAGTTGCAGCTTGCAATTGTCACCCTATGGATTTTTTTGTTATTCTATTGAATAACTTTTTTTAAGGTTTCATGACAAAACATTTTACATACAGTCTACGATCAGGCCGTCAAAGACCAGACCAGTGGGACTCAAAGCCAGACAAAAGCCATTTTTTTGTGGTTTTATGAAGACTAAAGACTAAGACCACAAAATTGAAGACTTCGGCTCCAATGTAAGAAGTTATTGTAATCATATGATGGCAATTTTATATTGAGCTCTCCACATCCTCATACTTAGTTGTTCTTTTTAATAGCTAAATATTTTGTGTAGTTTGTATGATAAAGATGTGGGTACTTTAATAATACTAAATACTAACTATTTATAATTAATAATATTACCACTTAAGAGCTCTTACTAAATATTTACAAACAAAGACTTAGAGTCATAACTTTAATAAAATGTTAAAATGTGTATATAGGTTTTTACATGGCATGGTAAAATATTGAAAATTGTAATTATAATAATTGAACTACTGTATGAACTCCTTAACTTTATTTCGAAGAGGCCCCAGCCTACCTCATCGACCTTATGCACGATAAAAATGTGGAGATCCGGCAGGTTTGTGACAACACTCTGGACATCATTGCTGTAAGTATTCACAAACAACCCCTCTACTTATCTGCACTCTTCTGTGTGTGTTTCTGCTCAGTGCTGGCCATGTGTGTTTACAGTGCTGATAAAATCTCTGCAGTTAATGCCCACTCACTGACATTGATAGCAGTAATTGGTGGTGAACTCTTGAGAGGCAGGTTTGTTTGGGGAAGTGTTTCATTCACTTTATTAGCCTGCTCGTTAAGCCTCGGCCACATGAAAGCATGCGTGTGGGATCTGGTTTGTGTCTGTGGTGACAGAGAAAGTGCAGATGTATAGCTCTGGCTCAGCAGACTGACATGTTTGACGTTGCTATCAAGTATGCAGATTTACATTTTCTTCGGCAGAACAAAGAAATTCATACAGGTTTGGAACTACTCGAGGGTGAGTAAATGATGACAGAATTAAAAATTCTATTTTTATAATTATAACTCCAGAATGGTAACAAAATTGGCAGATTTGCTCTTTATTTTAATAGTAAACTTTAGACATTCTACTGTCATTCTACACTTTGACATGTAGTTTGTAGAATGTACCAAATTTATATGCAATAAACTTTCTGAATGTGTATTTATTTACCAAGATAATAATCAATTAATTAAGCTTGATGGCACTATGCAATATGTAAACTTTATAGAAGTGTAGCTGATTAATTTAACATTAAATGCCTTGTTTAAACTCCTTAATATAATTCTACAATTAGTTATTATTTACTGTTGACCAATATGTCAGGTACAGTTTTTATTAATACATACAAAGTTGTAAAATGATAATAATAGTATTGCTAATGATAAAGAAATAAATGTAATAATAAGAAGAATGATAAATTCTGATTAGATTTTGATTCTGGGAGTCTTGGATCAACTTCAAAACAATTGTCAATGCATGTACATCTGCTTGGAAGGTTCTGTTGATAGAGTTGAAACTAAACCAAGCCGTACCTCATATATATTTCAGCAACATCTTTCTTTCAAAAATCGTTTTGGAGAATTTTTCCCCACCCCCAGGCTGGAACATACTTAAAGGGATAGTTCCCCCAAAGTTCACATTTCTGTCATAATTTACTCACCCTAAGGTTGTGCCAAACCTGTGTGACTTTATTTCTTCTGCAGAACGTAAAATAAGATCTTTTAAAGAACGCTAGTAACTAAACCATTTTGGCCGTTGAGGAAGAAAAACACTGACATTTCTCAAAATGTCTTCCACAAAAGAATGCAAGTCATACAGGTAAATAACTGATAGAATTTTCATTTTGGGATAAGCGATTTCTATAAAATTGTGGGTGAGTGTGTACGCTCTCTGGCCCTCTGGGCTTTGCATCAGGCTTCTAGCCCCGGGCTCCCGCGTAGTTCTACGCTGCTGTGTCCACATGATGAATGGACAGAGCAGAGAAAAGAGAAACAGGGCTTATTTACTCAGGTTCTGCCACAGGGGGCCTCGGCTGATTAATCCATATTTTCATTCAGCAGAGCAGGCGGCGGCAGGACGCCTCTATGGGCCTTTAGACCCTGGGACAGAGAGCTGGCCTTGAGCTCTGAGCTCCAGCAGCCCCCCTCCTGCACCCTGCACCTCTCTTTTGCCTCACTGTACAGCGCTAATGCTACAATCATTAAAAAAAAAAAATCAACCTCTGTTAGTATGGGTACATTAAATACTTTGTCTTAGCAGTGAGGGTTTAGCTTTATTATCTTTATTTATGGGATGAGCTTCGTGCAAGGGATGTTATATGTGCATCCCAGCTGCTCTGTGAGAGAGTAATAAATTCATTCATTTTCTTCATCATTTGGATCCGGTTGTATTAACCTTGCCACCAAGACTGTATCTTAAGATCTCATTTGACCACCTAGCAGTTTTCAATACAAAAAATAAGACCAATCTACCTTTTCATAACTGAATTTAAAAAAGCTATGACAAGTCTTGAAGAAAAAAAATGCTATGACTTAAACTATATTAAGACCAGTCTTAAAAAGTTAAAGTAATTAATTAAACTGGTTAACTTTAACTCAAAGCCTGTGTGAATTTCTGTTCCATTTTTCCAGTTTAAGTTCAATAGACTTTTCCATCTATAAAGGGCAAATTTGGTGTAAAAATACTTAACAGTACCCAAGCATCAATGTAAATAAAAAATAAAACATAACCAAAACCATAATGAATTGATACATTAGAAAAATATTTTTTTCTGTGAATGATCCCTTCAGCTCATTCATATTGCTTTAAAACTGTAGTGAAAACATATGCTGATGGGGTATTTGTAATCAAATTGTACTGTTTTAAAAAGAAACTGAGATCAGTTTTGATTTCATTGGCTTTGAAATGCCTCTTGGAAGATGAATGTACTACTTTTCCAGTTGGAAACTTAATTTGATCAAAATTGCCTGTAAAGACTTATGTTAAAAAAGTTTTCTATTTTAAATAATTGATTCTTTTTTTACTTTCTATTCATCAAAGAATCCTAAAATAATACATCATGGTTTTCATAACATTTTTTAAGCAGCACAACTGGTTTTCAACATTGATAATAAAAGAAATCTTTCTTGAGCACTAAAACATCATATTAGACTGATTTCTGAAGGATCAAGACTAGAGTAATAACTGACAAAAACTGTAAACTATAACAAAATTTCACAATATTTCTGTGTTTACTGTATTTTTCAAATAAACGCACCCATTTTGAGCACAAGAAACTTCTTTCAAAGGCAAAATCTTACCAACCCCACTTTAAACAGTAGTATATATGTGATTGATTGAGTTATATTGTTTATGGACATAATAAGTGAGGGTCAATAATTATGTAAGTCACACGTCTCTCAGAAGAGCACTGGTTTAACACGGTTTCATTAGAAGAGGTTCATGAAGATTGAGGTAGACTGATGTAGACACTCTTGACACGTGTTGGCAAAGGAATCTAATAACACAAAATCAACCGATTCCCACAAAACCTCGCCGAAAAGTGTAGGGCTGTGGGCGAGGTGTGTGTTGTGTGTGGCACTCCACCCAGTCTGTGGGCTCCGCACCCTTAATCACTGACTTCACGGGGTTCAACCAGAGCTCTGTTTCTCTGTGGCACCATCAGCAGCTACGGCCTAGAGGGAAAACCCTCCGCAGACAGAAGCCCTCATTGTGGGATGAAATGTATCTGCTGCGGAGGGTCCGGATGGTGTTAGAAGTCTTTTCATCGGTTAATGGTAGATTGCCAGGCACGGCAGTATTTGGGACCCTCTCAGATATTCGCTGGAAATCTCTTGTGGGGAGCTGAAGTAGAGCTGGCACTGAGATGCAGAGTGGCAGCGCTGTTTTGACAACTTGAAATGTATGAATTTGCACAGCTGTGTCGGATAATTTAGATTAGAGAGGGTAGTAACACATCTATACATGTTTGTGTGTGTTCTGCAAAGGAGTATGATGAAGAGTGGGGGAAGAAGATCCAAAGCGAGAAGTTTCGCTGGCATAACTCACAGTGGCTGGAGATGGTAGAAAGCAGACAGATGGAGGATGCCGAGCCCTACCTGTACGGAGACGACCCGGACGCTCTGGAACAGCCCGATCTCTTCTACAGCACTGGTTAGAAAACACACATCCACCCCAAACATAGTTGGTAACTTAGACTTGATTGACATCCTATCCCGCAATTTGATGGACAAGGAAAATGAACACCTTACGCTTAGATTTGCAGATTTTTGCTTTGGGGTTGTGGTGCTGTATTTTAGCTCGATTGTCCATTGAGTTGGTGTCATCAAAGGCTTGTCGTAGTGAGAGGTTGTCAGGAAGATAAATGAGGGGAGCTGCTGGGTGGAAGTGGCTCTGCTGGGTCGCTGTCTCATACGTTTGTTTGCTCTGTATACTCTGTGTGTGTGCAGACGGTATGATGGCCCCAGAGCCAGGACTGAGTCCAGACTTCTACAGCCAGTTCCACTCTCAGAACGGAGACTTCAATGCCTGGTGAGTTAGCAGCTGTTACCCTCATTAGCTTCGCTTGCATTAAATACATATGTAGTAAAAACTCTTTATAATGTATTTTGTTACTTAATAGGCCTGGCAATTACAAGGAAATTATTTACATGATATACCAGTTAGCTGAAAGAATTTTAAAAACACATTTTAACTAAGAAAATCCCTTTGCCACATTGTAAGTGTTGTGAAATTAATTCTTAGGTTCATATCATGGAAACATTTAAAGCTTCCTTAAAATAACAACTGATATTAAATTATTGGATTTTGAATGACATAGGGTAATTAGAATACATCACATAGGGATGACAGAATTTTCTTTTTGTGGTAACTTACTCTGTAGAAGAGCTGCAAATTTATTTCTAAGGTTCAGAATGAAGTAAAAAAAAAAATGGTTATGTTAAACTGATTATGAAGAAACCGTCAAAAATACTGTGATTACTGGCCTTCAGGGGACACAATAAAAAAAAAATTCCCATCCTGGGAAGTCTTTCTCAAGCTTGTGTTTTGTACAAGCAAGGCTGTTTGCATTCATACAGTTTTTGCAAATATCTACCATTTTTATGATACATACAATATGTTTTAGATTTGTTAAAGATTATTTTTAAAAAAGAAAGAAAACTACATAATAGTGATACATCTAATCAACACTTTTGCTTGAAATATGGGCATATAAAACAGTAGGTTACTTGCATACCCCCGGTTCTCTGATAGCATTAAGTGAGGTGTCTCACTATGGGGTACATCCCTTCGGCGTATTCCTAGAAGCCCAATTCCATTACGCCAGCCCCAATTGGCTGGCAGACATGAAGTGGCTCCCTTCCCTCGGTATAAAAGTCTCCTGCCAACCAAAGAAACTATTATTTTGGGCTGGTTAAACACCGCTAAACCTACACTCAATACAGCATTTTTAAACGTTTGAGCTGTAACATCTAGTTTATAGAGCCTCGCAAATGTGTGCGGTGAGGACCAACTCGCAGCTTCACAGATGTCTTGTAACGTAACCCCTTTAAAGAGCGCCCATGACGTCCACATTCCTCTTGTTGAGTGGGCACGTAAGGAGAGCGGAGGCGTGAGACACTTACTGGAATATCCAAGAGAAATTGCCTCCACTATACAGTGGGATAAACGCTGTTTAGTAATCGTTTTCCCTGTGCGCGGTTTCGCCCAAGACACAAACAGCTGATCACTCTCCCTGAATCCTTTAGTTCTCTCCATGTAAATACGTAAAGCACGCACCGGACATAACGTATTCAGCCTTTGAGGCAAAATGGCGGTGAATTAAAGGTTTGACTCGACCACTTTGGGGATAAGGGTTCGTTTTCAAAAGCACCCCTGCGTCCCCTGACATAAATTGCATACATGCTGAATGCACAGAGAGTGCGTGAATTTCACTTACGTGTTTGGCTGAGGCTAAAGCAAACAGCAGCGTCATCGTAAACGACAATAATTTTAAGTCAGTCTTGTCCAATGCCTCAAATGGATCCACAGAAATGGCATCAACTGCCCAACGTTTTTTGTGTCAAAACCTATATGACAGGCAGATATTGTGGCCAGAAACACCTTTATGGTTGCGAACGCTTTACCCTGGTCTATCAGATGCTGGAGAAAAGATAAAATAACTGCCACAGAACACTGAACGCTGCACACCAGCACTCAAACATGCACCATTTACATTCATAGAGTGACCGAGTGGACACGGTTCTAGAATTCTGTATGGTTCTGATGTCACTGTCTGGCAGACCAGCTGCATTCATATTTAGCCACTCAATGCCCAGGCCCATGGTGGCAGGCATTCTGGATGAGGATGAAACCCCCCTGCCTGTGACAGCAGATCTCTGCACAGCGGCAGGGGCCATGGTTCTGCGTACAGCATATGTATGATTCCTGCCAGCCAATACTTCCCTGGCCATCGTGGAGCTACTAGTATAATTTTTAGTCCCTCTTCCCTGATTCTGTGAAAAGTTGGAGATATCAATGCTATGGGTGGGAACGCATAAAGGCCACTCGTGCGCCAGTGAATCTATTCCCAGGCTCCATGGGGGGCACACACATCCATTTGTTCAACCCATGACAGAGCTGCCGTGGTGGGTAACTCAACAGGAATGGATACATGGGGGCAGAGACCGGAATTGGGTTAGCTGCTATGAGGGGATCCTGGCCAGTTAGGCTAGCTTGGCATGCTAGGCTGCGATGGAGGTTCTTCATCCTGAAACATGCGCAATGCTCACAGGAGCTTCGGGATATTCATTGACTCTTTGAGCATGTTTCAGCCCAAGACATATAGAGCAGATCTGGTGTGTCGTTGCACGAGATCTTGTTCCCGCATGAATGTCGTAATGACGTTGTGTCGCTCCTTTTATACCGAGAGAAGGGAGCCACTCCCTGACACAGCGTCATGTCTGCCAGCCAATTGGGGCTGGCAAAATGGAATTGGGCTTCTAGCAATATGCGAAAGGGGCGTATCCCATAGTGAGACACCAAAATGCATGCTTGAAAGAGAACACTGCTGATTTGTTAACAACGTTGGTCCAGTTCTAACTGATGCTTTCAAGTCACTCTTACAAGTCATCCTAATGTTAACGATCAACATTACATCAGTGATGTACTTCAGATGTAATGTACATCAGTATAATTCATCAACGATATACATCACATAAATTCACTTAGTTTGCAAGGCATAATAGCCCAAACATGTAGCACATTGCAAACCGCAAGTGACAGTCTGTTTGTCTCACAGGCCCTAGACCAGGGGTGCCCAACCCTGCCCCTGGCAATCGACTGTCCTGCAAAGTTTAGCTCCAACTCTAATCAAACACACGTGCCTTTAATTTTCAAGCGATCCTAAAAAATGTAATTAGTTGCTTCAGGTGTGTTTGATTAGAGTTGGAGCTGAACTTTGCAGGACAGGGCAGCTCTGCCCTAGAACATCAGGCCATTGTTACTGTACTTGTTTTCTCATATCAGTTCAGTTTTTCGGGTCTACGAAGCAGCATTTTAAAACCTTCTACATTAAACACCTTTATCTTTTGTAATTGTCTGTGAAGCATTTGGACAGTATGATCACAGCTCTTCAACAAAGCGCCAGCCAATATACATCCATCTCAAATCTTTCTCTCTGTCAACGCTACTCTTTTGGCCCAAAAATAAACATGCCTTTCAAGTTCCATGCAGCCAAATATATTATATACATTCCTCTACGCACATACATATGAGTACAGATGAAATAACATTTCACCTCTCCATCCAATCCAGTGCTCACGTTGACTGCCACAGAGCTGATCTGTGAGGAAATAGACTTGTGTGCGATATGCAGCTCGGATAGTACCTACTTACTTGTAGTCTAAACTTGCCCTAATAGTGCATACTAGATGCGATCTATTTCCCTGGACGTGTTTATTATGCGGCGTGTTCTTTGTATGGAGAATGCGCCGCTCATTGGGCTGTTTGTTTTGGCTGGGTGTGGATTTGGGCACTTCGCAGACTGACGGCTGGGGCGCTGGGCTGTCATGTGGGTGAGGATAGAGGCGGGGATCCAGATGGAGGACCGAGTTCTCCAGCGGCTCTTTGTAAAACGATACATTTCAAATATACACCACGGGTTGGGGGGCAACATTAGGGTCCTGGGATGAATGGTTTAATTTGAGTGGGCAGCTCTGAGTGACAGAGGTTACCATAATAATCAAATAGAGTTTCAGTCTTTACTTAAGACGCTTGTGAAACGATGTGTGTGAACACAGGCCTTTTGGAGTGGTTTACTTCACGAGTCGACCTGAGAGACAGGTATTTGAGTAACTGGAGTGGTACATCATGAGTCCATTGGTACTAAAATAAAGCCATATTAAAAATGTACAGTTGTACGACATCATTTTATTATTGTATGCCAAGCATTGACATGCGTGAGATTGTTTTGTAACACATTTAATGACAGTTTTATGTATAAATAACATCCAGATGGGTTGCTTAACTATAGTGCGCTTTGTATGACAGAATGTAGTTCTGATCAAGTTATACAATGATGATCTGATGAAAACAGAGAATTTTCCAAATATTCTGCTGTTCAAAGGTTTGAGGATAGTTACATAAAAAAGATATTCTTTTGTTTTAAAGAAGAATTAATACTTTTATTTAGCAAGGACACATTAAATTGAACAAAACTGACAGTGAAGGCATTTATATAGTTACATTAAAAAGTTATCAAGGTTTCTGGAAGCTCATTAGCATCAATCACTAGAATGGCTCGATGAAAACAGAGCTGATTTTGACAGGGTAAAGGTGTTTTTTACACTACTGTTTGTTACGGTCCTAAAGAATCATATCAACTTGAAACTTTTTATGAGGATTAAATTAATTTCTTTTCATTTCGAGGTATATTTCAAATCACAAAATATCTTACTGGTTCCAAAACTTTTGGCACTTTGGATAAAGATAAGAAATAAATAAAGCATAAACAAGTAAAGTGTTTATGCATATTAGAATAAAATGCTTTATTGGGGTGATTGTTCAAAGTACAAACCCAATACAGATGAAAGAGTAACAATCAAGTACAAGATGACGATATATTTTAATAACTGTACACAGTATTGTTGCACTGTGTCTAAGATTCCCCAGATTCTGTTGATTCCCTCCACTAGAGATTGAGAATGAAGACAGATGAGGTGCTGAATCGAGCTAAAAGCGGTCCCTCTGAGCTCGATGGGACACACTGTCTGCAGATGGGCTTCTGATGTCCCCGAAGAGAAACCGGCTCTCTCTGCGTGTCTTTTGTGTACACGCATCAGACTGACAAATCCGCCTTTATTCAAGCCGTGTGCGCTGCGTGTCCCTAAAGCCTTGGGGAGCTTGGACGGGAACGCAGGAGGAAAATAGAAAACAGGGATGTGGAGATGCAATCAGGCAAAGGAAGGGGAAGAAAGGGGGTGCTGTTGATTTGACACAGCCAAGGTAGGGCATGTAACCGGAGAAGTGACAGGAACGGGAGATCAAAGCATGGGCTGGAGAACAACTTGGGGAAAAAAGGAGGAGAAACGTCCTTTTATAAAAGAGCCGAGACCCGTTTCCTGTGCAAACACTCTTCTGAGCTATGAAACAATGTCTGGTTAAAAGGGCCTTTTTTATGGGCACCTTTGGCTATTTCCCCTCCCAGAACGTCAGGGCTGACCTGGCTCCCCATGAGCTGTCAGTCCCATCCCCACTCAGCTTTTATTGCCCTGTTTTGAAGCCCCGTGCAGGGAGAGGTGACAGGCTGCCTCATAATTGGACAGGAATGTGCTCGCTACGGGGAAGCCGTGGAGATAAATCGTAGAATAAATTCCCATTAATTTTCATTTTCTTATCAGAATATGTTCATCGTGTCAGTTTCGGGCGTTAATATCATCCCGTAATTAATGACGTGATGATACCGAGTTGAAGCGCGAAATGAACTCTTGATAACTCGCGGCTATAAATTCTCAGTGCAATAAAAGCTCTCCCTCTGTAGATGATTATCCCGAACTCTGGAAGCCTGTATTTCTTGCTAAAGAACTCGCTTTCAAGGAAAGGCCAAGTGCTGAGGTTTCAGAGGCAAAAACAGAGGCTCGGAGCACCTACAGGTGGCGCCGACCCACACATGAATCCCTCTTACCCTCGGTTCAAATTCAGCCTGACAGACCTGGCAGGCCAATAGGAAAAAGACATATTTTAGACAGCAAAGTGTGTGAGTCGGGGTGCTAAGAGGAGCTGTGTTTGATTACTGGAGGTCATATGAGGCTAAAAACAACACAATGTAATGTGGGCACATAGGGGCAAAGCAAACAGCTCATAATTTAAAAGCTGTAGGCTTGAACCTGTTGGTTTAGAGGGATCCAGACAGAGCCAACGACCAATTTGTTTCTAGAGCCGCAGAACTTTTTTGGCTCTGTCTGTCCTGAATGAGTGTAAACGCTTGTCAAGGTTGTTAAATATTTGTTTTTTGGCTTTAATAATGCTAATTGAACAGAATTATATGAATAATGTAACATTTTTGTCGCTCAGCATGTAGCCCGTACCATATTGTGGTATGTTGGACAGCTGTTTTTAAAGAAGATTGCAGTTTTTATTTTATACTCATATAATGGATCCATTTTTTTGACACATCATCAACTAACACAATATACTTTAACAAGATATTACAGAACAAGAATCAACCAAGTTGTTGAAGTATATAATTGGTCCAGTTTTATTACTTTATTCTCAGTGTTCAGTTATTATTTAAATTAATTTCAATGCTCAATCGTTATGATCGTTATTATTAATGGTTATGAAATGTCCAGTGTGCTTGGATCACTACCACATTTTATTATTTGTTTTTCATAAGATATGTGACATATAAGATTTTTTTTTTCTCAAAAAAAAAAAAAAACCCACAAATAAATAAATGTTTGTGCAACCGAAATAAAAACTGAAAAATGATGTTACTATTAAGTCATGTGCACATTTATAAACTGGCATACAGTATAAAATGTTACTCAAGAATGGATAATTTATTCTGCCTGATGCTAAGAATTCAAAACAATGCTAGTAATTCGTTTAAAAGATTTTAGTGTATATATAGTAATTTATGTATGCATGTATATGGTTGTATGTAACTGAATTATTAAATATACTGCATTTAAACTACAAATATATAGTATACTACATAATTATTACTATACACACACACACACATTCACATACAAACATGTTTTAGTCAAAAACACTTGAATTAATTTCTGCTGGCAGGCACATGACCATACAGAATGTGAATGAAGTTTCTGTTGTCTCTCCTGACAATATATATGGAAGAAGGCCATCTAGTGCCTCTTAGAAGTAACACGATTAACAGTTTATGCTCGCTTTCACATCTTTCTTCAGCAACGGAGCAGACGGACGTCCTGCCACCGCTTACGGCTTCCGTCCTGACGAGCCGTTCTTCCACGGCTACGGATCCTCCAGATAGAGCTGCTGCGTAACACCATCTCACCGCTCTCTGCAAGACCACGTCTGTCTTCTAGAAAACTCAAACGCTCAAACCAACCAGTCTTTTCCAGATAATATGAGCCCACCCTTGAAATAAAAGGCAGGTTCAATAGTGAGACCCCAGAAAAATGCTTGGTGATGCTTTATAATAACTTTTAATTATTCATGAACAAAAAGGTCAGTAGTTCATCCAAATATATAAAAATAATATATGTTGTTTTATTTAAGTTATTAATTGACTTTTCTCATTGTTTGAATGTATGCAAATATGGTAGGCATTGCATAATTATGCTTATCAGATTATTTGTGTATATTATAATTTATAAAGGAGATTATGAAGTGCTGTAGTTCAGTTGACTTAATTTGGGTTTAAGATGTCTTAATTTTACAATCTTAGACACATACGGGGTCAAATTTAATTTGCCTCATGCTTCTACCATTAAACCAACTGACTTACTAATCACTAGAGTTAAATTTAGTTTCAAAATAGTCTTTATTTATACTTTTTTTTTTTTAGGTTTTAGGAGGTGCACTTTAGTAGTATACTGTATATTTATTGAGTATATTAACTGGAATGAATCTGTTCTCATCTTCATATTCACTAAATAATAATCAGCTTAATGTTTCTAATTGACCGATTTATCCTGTTCTCATTAACCAGAGTTGACTCCATAAACAACTTCATAACGATGTAGCATCACTCACTTTCAAAATATCTTGCACTAATTGTCATGTATAACAAAACTATATGCCGTGTCCGTTAGATAACTTATATACAGTAGGTAGGCAGTATTCCTCTAAGAGATATTTATAAAT
The DNA here is from genome assembly GCA_032361065.1 of Enteromius trimaculatus. Classification (NCBI taxonomy): domain Eukaryota; kingdom Metazoa; phylum Chordata; class Actinopteri; order Cypriniformes; family Cyprinidae; genus Enteromius; species Enteromius trimaculatus. The sequence continues at coordinate 8,120,963 of JAUMHP010000041.1, forward strand.
TAACTACCTAAAATTGTCCAGGGTTCACTGCTGTGAAAATGTTTGAGTCTTATAACACTTTTAAGTAAGGTGCTACATGCTGCCTCTGGTACTATTTAATGCTGTTGTTTTAATTTGGTTAGGTTTCTGATTGAGATGTAGTGTGTATCGGTTAATTTTTAAGTTGCATTTTACTGTCGTAAATTAAATTGTAATGTATCGCAATGAATTCAGGGCCGCTCTGTATTTCCAGACACAAAATGTGCCTCCTAACATCTTGGCCTTTGCTGCTATAAATGATCCTGTGAGTTTGACAAATTAATGTGAATTGACTCTTAACTGCGAACAGAAGAAATAAAACAATGCACTGATGAATTGTCACTGTTTTGTGGAAATTTATTTAACAGACTCTTACTGGAATGATCATCATATGTACAGTTTCGGGAAAATCTACAGCATGGTACAAAATAATTGTTTAGTGATCAGCGCATCTCCTGTTATTTAATATAAAGAATAAGTTGTCTACAAACCAGCACAACTCATTAATAAATTAACCAGTCCACCACAAAATAAAAAAACATTTGTGTACCATTAAAAAATGTAGAGTTTTTTTTTTTTCATTTAATTTCCTTCATATTTTTATAAACAAAAATGTTTCAACATTAAAATTAAGTACTTAAAAAACTGCAAATACAAACAGCCCTCTATATATTTATATATTCAAATATGTTTATGTGTATGTATATAGTTTTTTTGTTAATATGTTACAGTGTTACAACAAATATATATTTAATATGGGCACTTGGTTTCCATGTAAGTCAAGTTATTTTTTTTTAATTCATAACAAAGTAATGTCAATATATAGATTATTACTGAAAATAGAAAATGTGCATGTAAGTACAAAATAAAAAATATTAAAAGGGAACACTGTAGTTTGTTTTGTTAGCAGAGCTAAATAGTTGATAAAAACACATCAGAACACATCAGGTTCAAACCGTTTTAAGCACAAGGTCTGATTACGTCCTCGATCTCGATGACCTCCATGATGAGATCTCTGATACCCTGGACATTGTCAGCGGTCTCCTCCTGGGAATCTGTGCTCACAGCGCAAATCTGTATCTCTGGATCTGATGTTAAAGCAACAGCGCCCCCTGCCAGATCATCAGGAACCGAGTGGAGAAGAGGAGAAGCATCCTCTTGTGTTTCATTTCTTTTCTCCTCACTAGGAGGCGCTGCCTCACATGCCTTGTTATCCACTACAAGGTGCTCATCAGAGACACTGGCACCCACAGCAGTGTCTTCAACACAAATGTCTGGGAGAACTTCAGCGCTGATTGTCAGATTAAGTTCAGGTTGGACGATATGTACAGATTCTTCTTTAATTTCGGACTTGGGAGGACTTTCGCTTTTGCTTTCTTCATCTGCTTCCACATTTAGGGATTCGGAGGCGATAACGAGCGCAGCAGGAACATCTTCGGCTGTTGAGTTGAGATAGACTGCTCGGTCTGTACTAGCAGAAGATCCTTCTGTGACTTCATCCTTCGCTTTAGAAGAAGGTGTCTCTGTTTGTGAAGGTGAATCTTCTGCCGTTGTTTCTGGTTTGGTTGAGGACACTTCAGTCTCTGGGACCTCTGGAATGGGTGATGAATTAGGTAATGTTGGTTGGGAAACATTTAATGGTGATGTAGATTCTGGAGAAGATACTGTAATCGTGACTGTAGGAATGACTGAAGCCTCGTGTGTCTGATGGGTGTCTTCACTGATGGCTCCTCTTGATGGAGAGGTGATCTTCTGCTCTGCTTCTTGAGAGAGAGCAACAGAGGCCGGTAGCTGTGGTGGGCTGGAGGGGGCAGAGAGGGGCGGTGTCCGGCTGTCGGCCAGGCTGCTTTGACTAACACAATGCAGGTCAGTACTGTCGGCAAACAGGTTGTTCTTCTTCAGACTGGCTGCCTCCTTCACCACTGTATGGCAAAAATATGTTAATATTAGTATTTGGAAGTTATTCATATAATTTCAGACACCCAAAACAAAGTTTACCTTTGTTAACTTCATTGCTCAAAAGCTTGAGCAGTATGTTCTCGTAGACGTTCTCCACTTGAACAAAGTTTGTGTAATCAGCAAAGATGAACTGTTCAAAATTCTGTAGCTCCTGTAAAAAGAGAAAAACATTCATTCATACAGAACTACCCCTAACTGTAAGTGGCGACTGTGTGTTTGTGCAAGATGATCGGATAAAATGATGACAGGCTGATCAGTACCAAATGCATTAACTGGCACAAACAACATTGTATTACCATACACGAGAACAAATCCAGGATGCAGACAGAATTCTGCATCACAGCGGCTTGAAGGAGTTTCCTGACAGTGTTTTCATCTGATTCCTGAATGAACTGGCTCTTGTTAGTGAACCAAACACATATATCCGGTTGAAAAAAACAGGATATGTGGTAAGGTATGTTTTGAAGCATGGCGGCTGGTTTTAACCTGGTCATTAGCAACTAGCTGCTGCTAGCTCCAGCTTAAACCAGCTAAAGCCAGCAGTCATGCTTCAAAATATACCTGCAGTATTTTCAACAGGGCAGTGCTGTCGGCTCTTCTTAATGAAACAAATGAGTTGGTTGTTTTTAGTAAAATAAAAAATTGTGCACAAAGAAAACAAAAAGAGTTTATTGTCTTACTGGGCCTTCTGGAATCTGAAAGTTATGTTGCGGTTTACGCAGGGTCATGCAAAGCTTTTGGATTTCATAAAAAAAAATTAACACTTGATTTATGTTACAAAGAACATCTTACGTACAGTGTACATGTTAGGATATCCTTAGACCCCAGTCATAAAATGAAAATGCGTCATGCCTCAGACTAAAAGGTCTTTGTCTATGGACCCAACGGCTGAAAGGCTTCAGGTCTCAGAAAAAATGACGTCCGATGACGTCCTGATGGACTCAGGTTGAGAGGCATCAAACAAAAATGCCTTTCTTTTTTTTTTTTTTTTTTACATATACATGCATTTAGTACAAAAAAAACTAATTATCCACAAAACTGACATTAGAACAAATAATAAAAAGAAAACAAAATACTCTTTAAAGAAAGAAATGCAATAATGGGCTACAAAAAGTCCTCATGCGAAACAGACTCGGGTGGAGTGTGACATGTTAAGTTGTCCTGCCACGTGTGACGTCACATTACCGTGTGATGGCACTATTACTAACTTTTCAAAGATGCACAAATACTTGTGAAATGCATGTTATCCTTTGCATAAAATTTAATTAGTTTAGCATTTAATAAAACTGTTAAAATAAACAATATCAGGAACAGCTTATCTCCATCTGCCTCAAACAGTTCCACACCACCACTTTGCTTTACATTTTCATTTTATGACTGAGGTCTGTCCTAAAATGTAGACCGTACTTATGGGTTTGTGACATGAGGGTGAGTAATTAATGACAGAAATTAGATTTTTGGGTGAACTATCCCTTTAGTATTTCTATTCTGTCACCTCTAAAAAGTCTAACAGACTCATTTTAAATGTTTTAATCATTCATGAATTATCATGAATCAATTAAAATTTTACATTCCATTCATTTATTCAGAGACGCAGAGCTTGCTAGAATAACTACATAATGCATTCTGTTAAATGTTCAAGAGAATAAAAAAAAAAAAAAACATAAACCCCTCTCGCATACAGTTTTGCAGGCAGGCGCCAGGTTTCTCTTGATGGCTGGTAGAGTGATGTCAACCAGGGCCTCTTGGAAAATCTTCTTCCTTACTGTGCTGCTGTCATAGTCAAATTGCTAAAGAGGAAAGTAAAAGTTTCCACGATGATTAGTCACATTCATTAGACTCGTTCAAAACGTTGTACTGCTCAGTGCATACACTCTGTAAATGTGGGCAAAGCCAACCTTGAGCACACGCAGCTTGGCTTTCTCCATGACTGAGGCCTGTTTGTCAGGTTTGTCCTTTAAGGCTGACTGAAGCAGGTGCTCAAATGTGTACACAGCATTCTCCATCAACTACAAACAGTGGAAGAAATAACAAGCATGAGTTATTTACTCCTGACCTGTAGAGGGAACCAAAGTTCATGACAAGATGAGGCAATGCTCTCCACTGATATTTGGTGGAGCAGTCTAAATGACATATGTGATTCCAGTAGTGTTTTATATTCACTACTAAGGTCTGAAAGAGATTTGGAAAGATTTACACAGTTACACTCGCGTCAGAAGGCCAGATTAAGTATTTCATTACACCAGCATAAAACATCTAAAAGCCCCACCAAGTCCAACAACGCCCAGTCACTCTAAAAGCTGCGGATAACTCAGACCTGCTGCATTTGACTCTGGGTGCCGTGAACTACTCGTGCTGAGTTGGAGAACTTGAAACGATTGCGAAGTTCCTGGAGCTGTTCCTTCAGGACGTTCACATGCTGGTAACAGTCCTCCATCCGGTCATGACCCACCTGCTGCAAAGTCTATGAACGGACAGGCATTACTCATTAGAACTCGAGGGAGTCCAGATGATTCTTATTCCATGATTTAATCGCTTCACTCTGCTCCCAATGGGAAAAAATGACCTGATTCACTTCAAGTGTTGTGCAATGTAGCCTTAGCTAAATATTGAAATCAGCAGATAAATATTCACTTTAAGCACTTGTGCCAGAGTGTTGAATTATCATGTATTGTTAATGCTCTCTTACGCTCTGAAGTTCCTCGGTGACTCCCCCCTGAGGGAAATCCTTGCAGATTCGGGTCAGCTCATCCTCCAGCAGCAGCCTCACGGCCTGGAAGCCTGCGCTGACCGGACCCATCAGCTCCTCCAGGATTGAGGTCAGGTATGGAGCCACGCTCTCCGTGCAGTATTTCACAGCTGGCTCTGACACTAGAGCTTAACACAAACCGAAAGATCAAGTCAAAGTGGTGCTGACAACACAGGACACTCACTACATTTGCATGCATAAGAAGATTCCAATATATGAATCGAAATTTTTAAGTAAATGTCACGTAACGTCATTGTCTCAGTGTAATACTTCAGCAGAAGGTTTATTTATATTGCGCATTATAGGATACAGATCGTGTCAAAGCAGCTTTACAGTTTTAAACAAGGAAATATAGTCAATAATGGAAACATTATGAGGTCTGGGGCATATTAGAAAAATATTTACACAAAATTGTGATATACAGTGGGGCAAAAAAGTATTTAGTCAGCCACCAATTGTGCAAGTTCTCCCACTTAAAAGATGAGAGAGGTCTGTAATTTTCATCAAAGGTATACCTCAACTATGAGAGACAAAATGAGAAAAAAAATCCAGAAAATCACAATGTAGGATTTTTAAAGGATTTATTTGCAAATTATGGTGAAAAATAAGTATTTGGTCAATAACAAAATTGAATCTCAATACTTTGTTATATACCCCTTGTTGGCATTGACTGAGGTCAAACGTTTTCTGTAGGTCTTCTCAAGGTGCACTGTTGCTGGTATTTTGGCCCATTCCTCCATGCAGATCTCCTCTAGAGCAGTTATGTTTTGGGGCTGTCGCTGGGCAACACAAACTTTCAACTCCCTCCAAAGATTTTCTATGAGGTTGAGATCTGGAGACTCAGTAGGCCACTCCAGGACCTTGAAATGCTTCTTACATAGCCACTTCGTTGCCCGGCGGTGTCATTTGGGATCATTGTCATGCAGAAAGACCCAGCCACGTTTCATCTTCAATGCATTTGCTGATGGAAGGAGGTTTTCACTCAAAATCTCACGATACATGACCCCATTCTTCTTTCTTTTACACGGATCAGTCGCTTAATATATTTTGATATGTAAATGAAATAAATAAATCACATACTGTTAAGATGCTTTCTAGCTAACTTCAGATACTTAGTTTACAGAGAAATTTACCAATTAATTCATTAAAAATCCTACAATGTGATTTTCTGGAATTTTTTTCCTCTTTTTGTCTCTCATAGTTGCGTAATACCTATGATGGAAATTACCGGCCTCTCTCATCATCAGTGGGAGAACTTGCACAATTGGTGGTTGACTAAAAACTTTTTTGCCCCACTGTAGTTGCCACTCAGTTTGTTTTAAACATATTGATCATAAGCTGCAAATTGATCATAAGCTGCAAAGACTGTTTTCACCTTGCAGTTTAGTTTCCAGGAATGTTTGCGAGTTAATGATCTGGTCCATATCTGAGCGGATGAGCGCCTCCTGCTGTTTGGTGGCTTCTCTGCACTCTTTTTTCAAACTCTCCAATCCTTCTCGCAGTTGCTCGTGAACAAGCTCGTAGGTCGCTTCTACTGTCTAACCACACAAGGAAATAAATAGAAAACACATTCACCCTAAATATGGCCATCATAAACCCACTTCATCATGAACACAGAGCTGCCTTTGTCTACATGTTGCCTAAATGCTAAACATCCCTTTATAGAGCAGTGGCCTCTTCCAACTGGCACAAGCCACGAAGGAGAATTATTTTTTACTGTATAAAACTTTTATTGTTTTGGATGGTGTGGGGGGGGCCAGAAAAACAATGGATTTATTTAATAAACACAGATCAGTCCGGTTATCCAGAATGAACCAGTAAAAATGTTGCCTGACTGTGACATTCAACACATAGCGTGTCAACGTTCTAAGAATAGACGTGTAGAGCAGAGGCTGAGCTCACTGACCACAAACCACACCCTCTTCCTCTCTGGCTTCTTTCCCCTCAGCTTGGGTAACAGCTCTGTCTGCAGTGAGGGCAGCAGCTCATCCATCACCTGGTTAGCCAGCACCTGCAAATAGACAGAAAGAGTCACTACTGAAGTCAGTCATACCAGACTGAGTCAAGTCACAAAACACCCACGTGGAACGAAAGTATTGAATCACTGAGTTGTTGTAATGTCATAGCAATGAATCAGTCCGCAACGGACCGAATCACCACACAGTCTGGATATGGAGCTGTATTTAAATAAAACAGTGAAGCCTAATATACTTTAAGGCAAGAGTTAAAAAATGAACTAATAGTTATCACCTTACTTACCTAGTTGATTGATTACATTGATAATAGATTTTTGTATTACGATTAATATAGGCATCATTTAATGAAATATGCTCTAATTTGCATACATATATAAAACACACATTTAACACAACATGAAGTCAGTTTCAGAATTCTTATTTAATTTTTTGACATTTTAGGAATCTCATTTTGTTGCTCCATAAATCAGAAAATACTTAGAATAGAAAGAAAACAGTATATTTAGAATTTTTTTTCGGGAGGAATAAGATGTTATATATTATCAAGCAAATTATATAGGAACAAATCTATGGAAGCTGGTTTCCACCACTGAATAAAAAAAATGTAAAAAAGGTTATTGTGACTTTTTTTCTCAGAATTGCAAGATATAAACTCTCAATTGGGATATATAAAGTCAGAACGGTGAGATATAAAGTCGCAATGTGAGATATCAACTTGCAATTGTGAGTTATAAAGTCCAATTTTGAGCGGAAAAATAGACTATGTTTTTAGAATTGCGAGTTTATATCTCAGAGTTCCTACTATATATCTCAAAATTCTGACTTTATATCATGCAATTTTGACTTTATTTTTAAACAATACTGACTTTATTTTTAAGCAATTCTGACTTTATTTCACTCGAATTTTGACTTTATATCATGCCATTCTGATTTTCTATCATGCAATTCTGACTTTATTTCTTGCAGAGATACAAATATAAAGTCTGGAGTGTGTGTGTGTAAGTACTACTGAAGTGATCAATGTAGGAGAAAAATCTCATTTTGAGAAAACAGCCTTTATAATATGTATTGTAATTGAACTCTATTGATACAAACACATAAAGTGCTATAAAAGAAACACTTCACAGTGTCTTTTGGATGTTTTCTTTGCACTAGTCTGAAAAAAATACTTTATGAAAAACCAAAAAGCCCATAATCTCAAATTTGACAGCTGCAAGAAAAAACTCCTTTTCCTCCTTAAAAATTACTAAAACTTAAAAATATTTATTATTTATAATAAATTTATAATACATTTATTATTTATAAAAATATAATAAAAAATCGTTCTAATGATTTTCTATGGGCAAGACACATTTCTTTTTATTAAAAATGTTCAAGACAGTTGTGAATGTGCACAAGATTGACACGGCAGAGAACAAATGCTGAATAAAGTCATTATCATTATTTTTTTGTGCACAACGGGCCTCAGATTTGATCTTAGAGTGTGTGTACGCTTAAATCCATGCCATCCTCATATTTGTAAAAAATAAAAATGTCTTTGACGTGGAAAAGTGCTTAGCATCACATCATGGCCTGAGCAGATGTACACACTTTTTCTTGTTGACGAATTTCAGGTTTGTACCAACGTTGTTATAAACTGAAGGATTTAACAAGGAGTCGTTTACAAGGCAGAGAGCTGAAAACATTCAGTTGCGCACAAGTTTAAGATCATTTGCGATTCATAGATTTCACATCTGAAATCACATCATCTGTGAATCACACATACAGTACACATATTTGAGAGATGATCGTAAGATCAAATTTAGGATGGTTTCTGTGCAACGAATGAACTATTTACACAATGTATTACTAACAATCTGGGCCTTGAACGTGGTCATTATTTATTTTTGGGTAAGAAATTAACTCTTTCATATTTTTTTGAATGGTGGCGTAATAGAATATCATAGTTTATATATGTAACAGTATGCAATTAGTTAAGTTATCATTTTATTTGTTAAGTTTAGTAGATGTACAGTAAGTAGATTGTGTTGGTATTCATCACTTGATAGTGACTGATTGTAAAAATAGCTTATTTTGCATGTCCCTTTTCGGTTCCCTTACACAACAACACCTTGCCTGCCAAATTAGGGTTCGAAAAGGGATTTAACAATAGCTGAAGGAAGGCAGAGGTGTTTCCTCACGTAGCTACAGAACATCCTGTGACAGACGCTGCTGTGATCTCAAGATTTCATAACAACAGGAGCTATGGTATGCATTTCTGCAGGGAACAACAAATCAATAATAATTTGTGGTGTTTGCAAAGGCAGTTATACATGTCGCAGTTTCTTAAGGGGGACACAGAAGTCTGGCAAGCAAATATTTTGCAAGAGCATTCTAGGAAATTCATTGTTTTCGTGATAAAATGTTTAGTTCCCTTGCTTTTGGGTGAAAATCTTATGTGTTCCTCTGAGAAAATATAGCGATGATGAGAGTGAACAGATTACAATACAAAAGTATAACCATGCCCCTCTGTAGTATCTGATTATTAAATAAGTTATAAATATATATATATAAATGTAAAAATATGAAATTATTTAAACAATGTTACCTATATCTAACACATTTACATGCTTTCATAAAATATAAGCATACTTTTAAAAATTGAAGTCAAGCATAAAATGATAGTCCATTGAGGCGCAGGTGAGATGTAAACAGCATGACAGCTACATCCACCAGCCTGCTGACCACACTATGATGCCTGCTTTAATCACAGCGCATTAGACATTTCTGTGGCCACTTCATCATGGCTCATCTGATTCACTCAAAAGAAGTAGACACCGCTTTTTTGGAAACTCATTCAAAACATGCTTGTGAGTAATATGGAGAGCAGGGGGCCCACCTGACAGTCAGTGCCCACCAGCATGTCCCATGACTCATAGTGACCCTTCTCCTGCCTGTAGAAGTGAATGGCCTTCAGGAAAGCCTGCACCTCACATTCCATACTCTTCAGATAATCTGCAAAGACATAAGCTGGCAGATGAATCGATTGTGTAATGTACAATCATGTGAGCAACTTCTCTTTTCTGGTTCCAGAAAAAAGGGAAAAAGACACAGAAATGACTTGGAAAGTATGATGAAAGGCTTTTACATCAAACTTAAAGCCATCACCTTAAATATATACGGTACAGTTAAATAAGGAACAACATTCAGAGTAACTACTAACTAAATGAGTCACTAACTAAATGTCTCAACACTACTATCGCAACTACATTTCCAGTAGCGTGACAGTATTTCACCTATTTAAAAAAAAAAATAAAAAATTAAAGCCTGCTTCTTTACTTTCAGCTTAGTTTTATTAACTTTTTAAGCTGTATTCATCCATTACACAATCCTAACCATAACCAAGTTTCAAGAAAACTTTTTTGCATAATAAATAAATAGTTTTAAATTATTATATCAATTATTTATTATTATTGCTAATCTGATTTAGTAAGAAAAATTTTCTCCTTAGCTTCAGCTAGCAACTAATTTCAAAAGAATTCCCTTTCAATGTTCTATGTTCTATTTTTTTACTCTATTTTATTTTATTGCTAGTTTATTTTTTATATTATATTTTACTTACTGTACTTATTTCTCTATTCTATTTCTAGTTTGCTTTTACTTCAGGTTTGTTGTTTTCTTAATGTGTCAGTTTATTGGGCAGTCATGCAATACATTTCACTTCATGTCGTACTGCGTATGTATATGAATGGGACAAATAAAATTTGATTTGATTTTGATTTGATATACTTTTAAAATAAAGACAAGTATACAGAAAAGTCTATATATTTGGCCTATACTATATTAAATCTGAGATATACTGTACTTTAGTACTTTTTTATACAGTAAGTAAATTCACTTATGTTTTAGAAAAGTCTGTAAACTAGTTGTATCTTCAGAGTTTCCCTTCTGTTCCCTTAAAATACACTTAAAAGTATACATTTAGAAACTGAAACGTGGGCCAATTTAGTTCTAAGAATTATTACAACACTACACTGACTAATAGTACACTGGTATTAGTATATTTACTACATAAAGTATACTCTGATTAAGTTTAAAATGAACTTTAAGTAGCTTGAATATACGATCTCTTTACAATATGAGTAGCTATGAGTATGAGTAGCTTCCATTGCTACTTTTTATGATCATTAATGCTCCTTAGCCATGAATATAAAACAACATCACTATTAATATTTCTCACAACAAGTGTTTACAATTTGTCTCTTAAATCTAAGGATATAAGTATGTGCCTCAATCCACAGCATTTGTGCTGCAAACATGAATAACACCTTTGGGTCTTTTCTAATATGAGTTTAAACTTACGAAATAGTTATATTTAATATTAAAACAGCTTGATCTCACTCGTAGGTTAACTCACCTCTCACCCAGTGAATACAACACGAAGGTGTGAAAGAGGAGTCATTTGCAGTCGTGTGACGAAGTAGAATATTATTGCACACATAAAGCTCTGCAGACGCAGTGCAACCGCTGAGCAGCAAGAACGCAGGAAAAAGAGCGCTGCAATTCTGGATATTATTCGTGTATCACCATGACCACCGCAGAAAAACAGTAGTAAACCGATGCATGAGCAGAGCCTGGCACACACAGCTTGAGGCATCCTCTCATCAGCCTCGCTACTGTAATTTAGCATGCGTTCAGGGTTGATTTGGGGTAGGTGTACAGATAATTAGTCAGAATGAATTCAAGAAGTACTTTCAAATTGAGCAAACCCTTGTGGTATATTTCACAAAACTCTGAGACAGAGGCGATGCTGATCTGATACCTTGGTTCTGATGCCGAATGCAGTCGTTCAGGATGGAGACGAAGCGGGCCCGCTTCTCCTCCTGCTGGAAGCAGAAGTACGAGTCTCTTCTGTAAGGCAGTCTCAGGTACACCGGAAGCGGACCAGGGACCGTCACCACAGGAACGGAGGGCTCTTCCTTAGAACCTGAACGGCACACAAACACTCATTCCAATAGGAAGATAGAGATCAGGACGATGAGCTAGATAAACACTCACCGTTGGGATCAGGGAAGGCCTTGTCTACGACAGCAGTGTATTTCTCCTCTGAGGTCAACACTGTGCCCCCTGTTGGCAGGAGTTTGTGGCGGGCAGGGGTTCCCTTTTTATATGACTGGGTGAGTGAAATAGATCAGCATCATGAGAATGCTCTGTCAGAAAAAGTGCCTTTATATGAAAAGGATCATAACTGTTAACCTCCTGGCTATCGTGTAGCTCCAGGCTGTGGTCAGCACGGACCACGACAAATCTCTCTCTCCACTTTCTGTTGTCATCAAAGTAAAGCACGCTATCCTGGTACAGGACCTCTGAGGCCTGCGGAGGCTCCTAGAAGTGAAACATACTAGTGTCAGTGAGAGCAAAACTCTGCAACAGCATGAATCAGATAACAGTGATAGTGTAAGTGAGAGTATAATGAAATCACTATCTCACCTTCTGTTTGAGGAGCTGGGCCTGTCCTGCTCTGTGCTGCTCCACCTCATCCTTCAGATGGCAAAAGAAGGCGACACAGCTTTGTCTTCTGTAATGAGGACTAAAGTTCTTCAGCTCAGCCTCTGTCCGGCCTTTACACATACAAAAGATCAGAGAAAGAATTTTGATGCATTGATTTACATATTGAAGTACAAATTAAGTGTTACAATTTTAACTGGAGTGTGTTATTTGATATTACATTTACGGTTAAGTTATTTGAAATATATTAACTGTAACTTTATCATTTGAAATGTGTATTTAGCACAGAGTCAAGACCAGACCCTCAAAATCCCAGAACAACGAGTAAACCCCTGAAGACCAAGATTCAGACTAAATTCAGACCCATTAAGACTCATATCCAGACCGAGACTACCCCCTTATAATCCAGACCAAGACTAGACCCTATTAGACTCAGATACAGACCAAAACTACACATGACAGGACCCAGGTCCATACCAAGACAAGACTCCTCAAGACCAAGGTCCTCAAGATTCAGACAAAGACCAGACCTTTCAAAACCCAAATCCATACTGTCATGATTTCCACAAGACCCTCCAGAGGGCACTAGATTCAGAGCATAACAATCATCTCAGAAACTCCATTTCCCATAACACCCCATGCCTAAGACTGTTTGCACACACCTGGTTAGGAACTGACCTGGTTCCTATCAGGAGGACTATTTAAGTCACACACACATTCACCTCATTGCGAAGTCTTGTATTGCACCGGCCTACATTTCTGAGCGTTTTCTTTTCTCTTTGTGGTTCCTTCCATGTATTACCCTTGACTGTTCTCCTCAGTTGATTGTTTGCTGTCCGCCCCGACCTCAGCCTGGTTATCATTTATCTCTCTGAATATCCTCTGGTAACACTTTCTATGAAGCCTGTATTTATAATACATTATAAAGGTATTCTTAAGGCATTATAATGACTTCATAATGCATTATAAAAAACCTTATATTGTGTCATAATATCTCATGAATAATCATAATAACATTATTATATTTACATATTTGTTGTTATAACTTAAGAGTATGATTATTTATAACACACAATGAACACCACATTAAATCTACATCATTTATAATGCACTATATCATATCTTATTTAAGACCTGCACAGTACCTTATAACATCTTGTGAGTGGGCAGGTGCTGAGTGTTATTTGAGTGTTTCCTGTAAGGCTAATACTAACTGAAGTGAGCTAGCTAACACTCTCTACTGAAAAATGACATGTAGTTGCAGAGATACTAATCAACAGAATAAAAGCTAATGTGTCATATTACACATTCATCTGATCTGATATCTGATCTAATGGCTGTTTAAGAAAAAAACAGTATTGTTATTTTTATTACTTATAAGTGGTGTTTGTCAGCTTTAAGTAAAGTAACATAAGTAAAATGGCAAGATATGAGACTTATAATGCACTATAACTATACATTTTATTTTATATATATTTTACTATATAATCCATTGTAATAATGTTCCTTTTGTGTTATAAATAATCACACTCTTAAAAGCAAACCACAAATAAGTAAATATTATAACATATTAACTAAACTGTTCTTATGAATATTCATGATATGATGCAATATATTAAAAAGTTTATTTATAACGCTTTATTAATTCATTACTGATCTATCTATCTATATCTATCTATCTATCTATCTATGTATCTATCTATCTATCTATCTATCTATCTATCTATCTATCTATCTATCTATCTATCTATCTAACATACCTGCAGTGACAGGTGTTCAGGTAATACAGTGAGATCATGCATCTTATTGTTCCTGAGGGAGGAGAACTTCCCTGACTCATTCCTAAAGACTGAGCCATCTTTACCACTTCACTGCACTGCCAAAATGACATGGCACTTTTCCATTTCAGCATTATTCCACTGAGCAAACTACGTTCTTTATTTGCAACAGCTCTTGGCCTTGGATCCCAATTTCCAAGCTTTTAAAGAAAAATATCCTTGGACTTCCTTGGAAATATTATTTTCTGCCAAGGTGTAGAATTCTGATTGTCTGGAAGAAGCCATTGGCAGCAGCTGACAATATATAATTTACAGGGCACACTAGACATGGTCTATTAACCCTCGCCACTGCTTTGCTAAACAGTGTCTGATCTTATTACGACTTAATTAAGAATACTACTGACTTGTGGTCCTGCTCTGGTCACCTTGACACATCTGGTGATCTTGACATTACCCAAATGGTTGTTGTGGAGTCTAGATTCAATGTGAACCGGATATATCAACTTAAAATATGATTTTAATGTGCAAAATTTACCTGACTGATATCTTGCCAAGGTAAACTAGTAACCATCACTGAACTCATGTGTTAAAACCTGTCGGCTTCATTTTATCATCATGTGGAGTTGTTCAAGACATTAAAAATGTAAGCTCTCAGACATTTCCTTTGTGTGAGAAAGTAATGGAAAACTTTAGTCATGGCTAAATTTCTCTGTTCCCTGTTGGATTCATATTATATTCATAAATCCCACTTTTTCATTTCAGCTGACTGACTCAATGATCTGATCTGGTCTCTCTGTTTCTCACATATATCTCTCATACGGCTCTAGAATATTTAAAATATTGCACTTGAGTTGCACAGTTGAGAAATGTTTACTTCTATGGTGATTTGTTGTCTTGTTTTGTATTTCAAAGACAAACAAACAAACCAACAATAAATAAGTAAGGACTTCCACAATTATTTTGGTTTCTTTCTATGTGAATTATCCCTTTAATTAGATAAACACTAAAAATAAAATCATTTGAAGATACACAAAAACAAGAATATTCTACCAGTTCCTGGGTTAAAAGGGAATGAAGGTGGATATTTATTTATACAAACCCAATAATCAGATCCTGCTTTTGATTCTCACCTCCGTCTAATTATACATAAATCATGTATTATGTACAAATACATATATGATCATAAATGAAGTCAGGAAAGGTTTAACCAGCTTAAATATAGACAAAAAAGAATTCTTGGCCACCAACAATTAAACAGGTGCATCATCTGAAAATAAGCAATAATTTTAGGCAAACTAAGTATGAGGCAAAACAAGTTACTACTATTTAATACTAAAATATTCTGCACTACAGTAACCCTAAAACACACTTGCTTATCTAAGATCTTACTTCACACCCTTACTGTGTCACACTTCATCTCCATCATCAAAAAACATAGAATTCAACTTCTTGAAACATCTTGAAGAAACAGAAAAATTTTAAAATAATTCGCTTTTTCAAGGCAGATTTCTTTCTTCCTCGTCCCACCTGCCCCTCCTCTTCAGGAAGTTTTCCTTATTATTATTAGACATCAGTGACTTTCACGGGTAATGTTGTTTATAAAGGTGCTGCACAAACACATTTGGATAAACTTTAACTAAACTGAGTTAGAGAACAGACATCTGCTCTGAGGAGGGCAGAGAGATGAGAGAGTGGTTTCCTGTGAAGGACACACACACCACAAATACACACCACACAAACACACACTTGTGATAAGAGCACGACGGTTGTAAATCCTGGACAACTCAGCGTATATTTCTTTCTAAAAGACAGAAATTGTGCAACAACTCACCTCTCTGGCCATGTTCACAACAGTAGCACTTGCAGCAGTACTGCAACATTGTACTTAGCATTTTGATATTGTCTGCCCCTGTCCCAATTCACTCAATTTTGGAGGTTTTAAAAATGATCACTGTGTCAGCTATATCTTCTACAAGCCTGAAACACGAAGAGGCATGATACAAGAGGGTAAAAGTGCATCTGAATGAAGACGCATCTACAACACATCCCACAATTTTACAAACAAAATAAGCTCTTTAGATTTTTGAATACACACAGCGTTTATATTTGTCTTCAACATCCTTTCATCTTAACTGAGATTTCAAACAGCTACTAGAAATAGTGGAATCTTTGTATAGTGGTGGGCCTTTCTTGGTAATTGGTATAATTAAATATAATTGGTGCCCATTACAGGTCCAATGTAATTGCAGGACGTATTGATGCAGATAAAAACTCTCTAGAAAACAGAGAGAAAAAGCTGGATCATTTATAGTATTGTATACAAATATTTACATATCTATGTGCTTAATAAAGCTAGCCTGCAACTGTACTATTAGTATGAAGTCAGCTAAATTAGAACATCTAATTTTGTGCTTAATGCACTTTAATTGTGCAGAAGTAGTGCTGAAGTTCAACTAAAAATATACTGAAGTATATTTGATTGTGCTTAAGTGGTGGTTTTGCAAGTATACTTGCAAATGTATGTATGTATACTTCAAACTGATTTTGTTCAAGATCTTCATCGATAATGACAATAAAACACATTTTAGGCTTAATATTAAGAAATGTGCATTGTGCTCAAGTGACACTTCAGAAAAAGCTTAATTACTTTTTATGTCAGTAAACTTTGAACGACATGTCACTAATGTAAATTAATTTAAACTATACTTTATATGAAATAAATGTATTTTAAATACATATATTACTTTTTTTCTAGGGTCACCAAGGCTTCATTTATATTTGCTCAAAAAGGTAATAAAAACTGTATAATATTGTGTAATATTTTTCAAATTTGAATTCATTTTATTTAATTAAAAAATTAATGGCAAAAGTGATTTTTTTACAGCCCTTACTCTAGTCTTTAGTATTGCACAATAATTCAGACATCATGCTAATATGCTGATTTGGAACTTAATAATTTATTTTATTTATTTTTGATCAATCACTTTTATTTATATAGCGCTTTTAACAATACAGATTGTAGCAAAGCACTGAACATTATCAAATAGGAGAATGGAGTGATGGTAATGTATAATGATGAGATTAAACTATTTATTTATCAAACGCAGAGACGGTTTCTGTAATCAAGACGACAATAATCACTAGAAATCAGGTGTCCCCAACTAAACAAGCCAGAGACAACAGTGGCAAAGAACCAAAACCCCATCCATGAGAGAAAAGTCTGTTGGCATTAGTGGAAGTGCCTTAGCATGGTTCAAATCATAATTATCTGACTGCTATCAGTTTGTAGCAGTGAATGAGGACGTATCACATCGATCAAGTGCAATATGGAGTACCTCAAGGCTCAGTACTAGGGCCTTTACTTTTACACGTTACCCATGGGAGATATTATCAGGAGACATGGTGTTAGCTTTCACTGTTGCTGATGATACCCAGCTTTATATTTCTTCTCAGTCAGGTGAAACACAGCAAACTGAGAAACTAACGGAATGCATAGCAAGTAACTTCTTATTGTTAAATTCTGTTATTTATCGGACCTAAAAACCCCACAGGTAATAACCTAGAACACTGTTTAACACTTGATGGCTGCTCTGTCAGTTCTTCTTCATCAGTTAGGAACCTAGGTGTGCTGTTTGATAGCAATATTTCATTTGAAAGCCAAGTGTCTAGTATCTGTAAAACTGTGTTTTTCCATCTCAAGAACATATCTAAATTGCGTCCTATGCTCTCAACCTCAAATGCAAAAATGTTAATTCATGCCTTTATGACCCCGAGGTCAGATTATTGTAAAGCTTTATTGGGTGGTTGTTCTGCACGCTTGATAAATAGACTACAGCTAGTTCAAAATGCAGCAGCTAGAGTCCTTACTAGAACCA
>JAUMHP010000041.1:8138904-8158556 GCA_032361065.1 Enteromius trimaculatus
AAAGACACATCTCTTTACTCTGGCTTACACATAACACACTGATGCACATTTATTAATCAAATCCGTTAAAGGATTGTAATGCTGAATTAATTAGATCAGCTGGAATCGGGAACACTCCCGTTAACAATAATGGCATCTACGCTAATATTAGTCTGTCTCTTTCTTATTCTGGTTCTCAGTCTGAATCCAGCACAATTACTGATACACCATCAGCACAAAGAGAAGACCTAGATGAGCTCCGTGGACAGATCACCAGAACCAAATGCACACACACACACACAGTCTGCACAATCTGACATGTGCTTAAATGATGAAGAAAGTTCAAATGGAAATCATTTGTAAGAAATGTCTTAATGTCACTTTGATCAATTTAATGGTTGCTGAATAAAAGTATTACTTCCTTGCAAAACAAAAAAAATCTTACTGACCTATATGCATATATATCAACATAGACAAACAACAGATAAGGGGCAGATGGTTACTGATAAACAGCATGTGAAATAAATTGTGTCCAGTGATTAGTTAAGCAGATCTACACGTCTCTCCCTGGGCAATTCATAAATACAGAGTGTTTTCTCAACTGTTCTGCAGACTATTGCACATCTGTACTATAACTTTGGTCTTAAACTTCCTTCATCTCCCCACACACAAACAGGGTTTTAAATAGCCCCCGTCTCCAGTTTCTCCCCTGATCACTGGTATCCTGACAGAGGATAGTGTCTGGGACTTTAGTTTTGTTGTTTTATATGTCCCTTATCCTTTGCTTCACATAATTTATATTCCTTTGATGCAAGAAAAAAGAAGGTAAAAACAAGGTAAGTGTAACCCGTGTGAAATCCAGACTATGAAAACAAACACACTATCATGTCACCCAAAGCTTAGTGAGAAAAAGAACAAAGCATCTACACGGTACGTGTTATTTGTGAAGTGAAGTCATTTCCTGCACACTCAAGTGCTGCTAACTTCCGAGGCAGCTGTGAAATCAGGCAAAACGTTCAATATAAAGTTGCACCTCAGATGAGGACAATGACTTAAACTAAAATCTGAATCTGAAAATGGAAAGAAAAGTGCTTTCTATTCTCTGTGTATCTACAGTCCTCACAGCGGGCCTGGAAAAAGGGTTTTTTCTTTACGGACATAATTCAAAATGTCCTACAGTTTATAGCTGAGACAGCCTGAGATACTGCCAAAACATGACATTTATGAAGCAGAACAACCAGCAGATAAAAATGACGTTATGATGCAGAATTTCTAAGCAAACTAAAGTGTCTCTAAAAGTTATATTACCTGAAGTATGTAAAATTTAAAAGATGTAGAATATATTTTTTCCTCATCATTCTTAAAAATAAACATTCTTTATTGAAATTGATGGTTTTATAAACATTCATCTTCAATATTAATACAAACTTTTCGTTTCACTGAAGGTTCTTAGTGGGAAATGTTCTTTATTTTATTATAATTTTCTTTACATATGGTTAAATTGTAGTTTTAAAAACTGATCTCTTAAAAGTTGGGAAACTCAAAAGGGTTCTTTGGCATTGCGGCAAAAACTTACTTTTGGAAGCTTTAGTTTTAAAAGTGCACCTCAAATACTGTACAATACCGTTTCAGAAGCCAATTAATTATGCTTTACTGTCTTGTTTTACTGCACTTTACAATGTTTTACTGTCAACGCCACTTGTTTAACTCTTACTGATGTTGAGTTATAAGTCTAGTGGTTTGGATGGCCAGCTGAGAAGAGCCTGCTTTTCCCATCACCTCTTGGCCTGCAGAAGAAGTCTGTAGCCTGAAACGCCCAACAAGGGAGACAGGCAGCTCTATAACTAATATATCAGATAGGAATGCTCTCTTTCCCTCTCTCCATTGTCCCTCCCGTCCAAACTGAAAAACAGCATGTGGTTCAGCAAATGTGAAACATTTTTGTAGGAGCTACATTATTTTGTCAGTGTGGGCTTATGTGGGAGGTTATTTCGATCCTTCATAATAAATCCAAAAAGTTATGTGGCAAACTGATCACTTAAGTAATTTTGAAATGTGGGATTTAAACACAGGATGCATGAAGCAGTAGCATTCTGATGTAAACTGAAGAAAAAATGTTTATCTAAACCGGTCTTGAGAACTTCACTATACAGATTGTCAGAAGTTCTTCTGCTGAAGCTGATGTTCTTCGGATCTTCTCAAATCATCTCATCAAATTTAAACGAACTTGTGGACTTCACACAACTTGAGTCCTGCTGTCATTAAAGCAAATAGGAGAGAACATCTTTATGTATGTAAAATTGTTATGGTGATAATATTATTTTTAATTTTGGATTAAGAAACTGAAAACATCTGACAGCATGGATCATTCTGTTAAGCAACTCCCACAAGCCAAAGATGAGAAGCGGCTCTCCAACATTACTGTAAGTTCAGGCTCGACGGAGTGACACATATGTCAGTGTGTGATCAATCTGTAAGGGTGTGGGTCAGACACCTAAACTGACTCCAGCTGAGCTTGAGCTGTTCTTCTCTGGAGGTTTGGGAGGAGGTCCCGTAGTGAAGCTCTCTTTCCTCCCCTGCCTTTAGAATCAAACTGATTCACTGACTGATACTCCTCCCAACAGCAAAAACACATTTTTCAAAACCTCTAAAACCTATGGTCCCACTCTGTATGTGCTATTTATGATTTTCACCTGGTGGATGATAACACTCTTAAGATTCACACAGAAGGAGGGAATAGCAGCCAAAATGCCATAAAGATGTGGGTGGGCTCTGGATTTATAAGACCAATATGTAACCACTCGCATCATCCATACAAAAACACATAACCCCTTAAAGGGATCATATGATGCGATTTAAAAATGTTCCTCTCTCTTTGAGGTGTAATTATCAGTAAATCAGTAATTATGTCTCCATTAGATGCAACAAATGCCTCTTTTGTGATGTGTTTTATTGTTTTGGTGTCATAAGGCCAGGACACAACATCAAATCGAACCGTTTCAGGAGGCGGGGTTTTTTGCACCTTGAACCGCATAAACACATTGCATTACACCCTCAGCTTTTGTCGCCTTTAGTTGATTGGTGTCGCCTAGGTGTCTCTGGGGCTTAAAAAACACCGTAGCAACCACCTAGCAACATCCTAGCAAACCACATAAAGCAACCATCTAGGAAACACCCAGAGCAACCGCCTAAAATACCACCCAAGCAAACACCCTAAAAACCACATAAACCACCCCCCATTGCAAACAAACAGAACATCTTAAAAAAAAACACCCCAGCAATCACCCCAAAACAAGCCTAGCAACGACTTGAAACTCATTAGTAACCACATAGCAACATTATGTGGTTGAAAATCACCTTAACAGCAACTTATTCCAAGAACGCACCACTGATTTTTGAAGAAACTCTGGCGTTTACTGATGGAATCTATTTATTTCCTTTAAATTAAACAAATCTTGGCAGGTTCTGTAGCTCATTTGTGAGGAAGCACGTTCTACAGCGTGTGATAGGAATGCATTCTAATAGAGACAGCGATAAGGGAGTCTGCATGTCTTCAAGGTGTTTGGAAACATATGTAATCAAAAGGGCAAATGCTTGGAAAAAAATGTTAACCTTCACCATATGGAAACAGTGAAAAGTGAGTATGTCTGTCATGGTAATCCCTACACATCTTCTTTCCCACATGGTGAGCAAATGCCAGTGCGAACAACCATGACCGTAACCCCCAAAATGAAGAGTAAAGTGGCAAAGAGCATGATGTGAAGCTCAGTTAGAAGTCATTACGCTATGTTTCATTCAAGTGCTCAAACAAAAGCATCAGGGAAGTGGATCCAGATTTGCACAATTAAGTTGCTGGCATTGAAAAGGCAAGAGGATAAGGAACAGAGAATGATTGTGTCAACTGATTCTATTCAGAGGAATTTGCCCATGTTGAATAGGACATCTCAGAATGGTACCATAATACCTCAGTGGGCACAGATGGTGGCTTAAAACTGTGCTGAGATCATCTGAACACAAGATCAATGGCCGTCAACGAACAGCGTTATACTTATAATCTTCTTTTAACCTAGTCAGCTTCAATATAAGAATTCGATAACACTATTTTTATAGTCCACTTTACATATTCTACTAACAGCAAGTAACTACATGTCAACTAGCTGCCATTAGAGCATTGGTTGACTGTTTGCTTAATATCTTTATTTTGATCAATATTGACTATCTGACTATTTGACTATCAGAAACTTTACAAGTATATGTCAACTTATTCTACTAACCCTAAACCTACCCTAACCGTCTATTCTAAGAGTTAGTAGACATGTAGTTGCAAATGAATAAGAACTAGTTGACATGTAGTTACTTGTAGTTACTTTTAGTAGAAAGTACTTGTAGTAGAATGCCTAAAGTAGACTATCAAAATAAAGTGTAACCACGAATTTGACTGAAAAATCTGAATATCAGTTAATGTGATGACTAAACAGCAACACAAACTGTCATCAGCACTTATTAATCTGGTAATCTTGTCAACATAAGTCACAGTTTACAAACACTCTCTAGTTTTAATATAGTGGTACTGTGCTAAATCTCTTTAGTACTAATAAATTAACTTTGGGATGTAATTCTTAATGTTATCAAGATTTTTAAATGTAAAATGACCTGGACAAACAAAACGATGCACTGATTTGACATGATTATGTACCTGTAAAATCAACTATACATGTATTAAATAATCTAACAATATTTTAATAAAAAAAAAGTAATTAATATTTCTGCCACAGAACAAAAATCTAAAAAAATGCATTTGTGACTTTCTAATTTGGTGTTTAATTAGTTTTTTTGTTTTTTTCAATTCGCAATTGTTAGTTTATATATTTTATTTTAATTTTTTTCTTAGAATTGCCAGTTTTCATCTCACAATTTGTACATTTTTCTAGTAATTTTGAGTTTACACCTCTAAACTCTTTTTTCTCAAAATTCTATTTATGTCTAACAATTTTTACTTTTTATTATAATTCTGAGTTTATATCTTGCTTGCTTGTTTGTTTGTTTCCATCATGGAATCTCAAAATGATTACTTTTTTCTCACAGTTTGTGAGTTTATGCATTCCATTCCTGACTTTTCTTTTCATTATTGCAAGTTTAGATCTCACATTTGGAATCTGAGTCCTTTCTTTTTTAATTCTCTCAAATTTAAGTTAATATCTCTCAAAATAATTTTTTTCCCCCTTGCAATTCTTTGCTTATAAATCAAAATCCAAAACTTTTTTACTCAGACGTGTGAAATATAAACTAAGAACTAACTTTATTTTTAATGTGCGGTCAGTGTAAATAAATGTATAGCTTATATCATATACAGTATACTTAAGTTTGGCCTTCACAGTTGTGCTAAGCAGCATATGGGTCACTTTATAGCATATGAAGTGAGTCCGGAGCACATCAGGCCCCTCTCAGCTCAAGAGGGAAAAGCAAGCAAAATCAATCTTAGTGCCAAAAACCCATGACATCATTTAGGAGTTTAGCGGAGGAGGGTGTGGTGAATATCGCTTCATAATTAAGGACATATTCTGTGCAGCGTTTATATGCTGGAGCTGTTTAGATTTTTACCATCTGTTACGTCAGCCCACACCCCTATACTGCTTTATGTCTAGTCTTTATGTTTTTGTCTAGATGATGACTGTTTAATGGCATCTAATTAACTGTTATGGAACAAAAAAATGAATGTAATCAAACATGCAGCGTTTTAGCGACAGCAGAAACCCTGGAGTGATCCGAGTCCTCATTTAACCTGCGTGTGTATACATTGGACAGCCCTGAGCAAATACATGCCAGGGCCCCCCCAAAAAAGCCAAGAGGACGTGGCAAATAACTTGAGTTTTTGGAGGACAAGGGCGGTATTCACTCCAAGACTGAAGCTCTTTCTGTTTCAGTTTATAACCCAGACTCTTCTTCTGCTAATAGTTCACCAGCTAAAACCACACGAATGTGATGTTGCAATGTCAGCTATTATAATTAGTGGTTATTCTCCTTTGATCATAATATAATATAATTTATCTGTCCACCTGTATTAGGCGTCCTTAATATCACTGCAACTGGGGGCTATGTGCAATTTATTGAAATGAAATTTATTTAAAATCCAAAGCTCCCATGAAAGTACTTAAACATATGCATAATTTCGGTATTGCAACCTTTTTAAGCGGCATTTGTATTACTTAAAGTCAGCACTATTGGAGTGACAATTCAGCTGAAAAGACTGAACAATAAAGAGAAGTGAATGTTGGAATGAGTTTCCACTCTGGTCCAATGCTTCCTGTTCACTGCTGGCCAGATGAAAAAAGAGCAAAACAATCCCCATTATGCAGGAACAGCTGTGCTCGCCATCAGGGGAAGGAAACCCATTCTCTGCAGTATAAGCGCGCAGAATGTGTGACATTCCAGTGAAATCACATACACGCTTTAGAGCATTCACAAAGGCAGTGTATCAGAGACTCTGAGAGTGCTGCAAAAGAGCAATAGAATGGGGAAAAAATGAAATTGTGGTAATGCTTTCATTACTCTATAGAAGGCGTAACTAATAAAAACAACATGCTGATATTTAGAATAACAACACTGTTGCTTACTACAATATTTCGTAATTTGTAAAGGAATAGTTTATCCAGTTTATCTCAGACTTACTCACCTTCAAGTTAAGATATGGATGACTTTTGTTATTTATTGGAACAGATTTGAAGAAATTGCTTGTTCACCAATGAATCCTCCGCAGTGAATGG
This sequence comes from Enteromius trimaculatus, assembly GCA_032361065.1. Taxonomy (NCBI): domain Eukaryota; kingdom Metazoa; phylum Chordata; class Actinopteri; order Cypriniformes; family Cyprinidae; genus Enteromius; species Enteromius trimaculatus. The sequence continues at coordinate 8,145,648 of JAUMHP010000041.1, forward strand.
GTTCCGCCAAAATCAATCATTGCTTCTGGGCAAAATACATGTCCATAATACATGTCCATATTCTCACATCAGAAACCCACAAGCTTTTTCACTTGAAAAAGCAATATTATGGCTAAAGGACTCCATATTTTAGCCAGATGCAACAGTTTGATATTAAAAACATTAAAAATGTAAATGATGGATTTGTTTATTCCAAACATGCAGCTTTTCTTCTCACAAGATTTTGGATGTCTGGAGAGCTGTGTGGACTAATTTTGACGGCACCCATTCACCCAAGTGATGGCCTGCAATATTTCTCCAATTCATTCTAAAGATAAAAACTTGTCTACACCTCTGATGTCCTGAGGGTGAGCAAATTTTCAGGAACTGTAACATGTTTTGGATAAATTGCTAGCCTCATTACAACAAAATTAATAATAAAGCATTACTTAGTATGTATGTAAATGCGCAGCAAAGTCACAATGTAGCCTAAGTGACATGGATTATATTAAACTGAGCTAATGCATGATATTGCGGGTGAAATTATGATAGGTGGGGTTAAAGGTGTGGTGAGAGTTTGGGTGGGTGTGCACTCTGCACTGAACTGTTCAACAAACTGATGACATTTCCTGCACCACAGTAGTTGTCAAACACATGTCTGATGTATTTCAGCAAAGTTATTATTAGGTAAGGTTATTTTTGCAATTCAATTGCCTACAACAGGCTGATGGAATGAGCTAAATTTAGTCTTTAGTGTTCGATGCAGTAAAGTGTTTAATGCAAGAAATCTGGATAAAAGAAAACAAGAAGAGCAGCTACAAGACAAACCCCTATTTAATTATAGGCTACTTATTTCAACATTATAAATACGAAAGCTGCAACCGTTATTGTCCATAGACATTTTTAGCTAGCCTACTAGATGGAAACCCGTTTACCTCGTATGTAGCTTATTTTACTCTCGTCCAACAGACTGGATGAGGATGCTCCCATTATGCAGTCGCGGCGGTTTCCGAGCGGAGTATTCTTCCCGTTATTAGTCCGATCCGGTTTTGAAGCGCAGCGCCTATTTTGACTGTCAGATAATGACGAGAGCAAATAAACTGTGACTCAAGCATCTCAAACTTCCTCAAACTGCAGCAGCACCGCCCGCTTATCCTCTCAGCGCTGTCAACATCCGAACAGCAGCTCTGGCCATTTTATACAGCATTGTTTGGACTTTAGACTGCGTCGTTTGTTGGTTTATTAATGCATTTGCAAATATTTTTAATTTATCTGAAATACTTGTATTTTAAAGCGAAAAAAGGATATTTTGGAAACAGTTTTGAAAAACAATATAGCCATATTAAGATATGGTATATGATAGAATGGTAAATTCTAAAATATTTGAATGTGCAAAGAGTGCAAAAAAAAAATAAACGTGGGGCGCGTAGTCTGTTTGTAATTAGCCTAATTTACTCATAATAAGATCAAAGAAGACGCAAACTATACACATCTTCTTTGTGTGTGTTGTTATTCAGAAGGAATTCTATTAATTAAAAAAGAAAGAAAGAAAGTTATAAATGAATGTACTTTTTTCATACTCTACTCCCCCCTAGAGGCACACTTTGCAGTTGCTAACAAAAATGCTAAGCTGCAAATACGCTAATATAAATGCTAAATATTAATTACTAAATTAAATGTTAAAATTTAAACATGTTAGGCTAATTTATAATTATGACATAATTACGCTCATTCTTGTAAATGATGACTTACCAAAACCTTACCAAAACGAAATCACATAATTATTAACAAATAACTTAGACTAATTTAAACTAATTTAAACTAATAAATATCATAGTTAAATTTAAAATAATTGCTATTCATCCCCCTATATTTTTATGCCATTAATTTTATATGACTTTTAAATAAGTGTGACTTAGCAGCTCATAATTTTAAATTAGCGTCTATAAAAAGGTTTACATTTATGTGAAAAATAGTGCTGTCAAACGATTACTCGCAATTAATTGCATCCAAAATAAAAGTTTTTGTTTACATAATATATATTTGTTTACTGTTTATATTTATTATGGATAAATAAACACAAATATTAGAAATATAAAAAATATTAGCATACATACTTGTAACAATTAAATTGCAAGTAAATTTATAAAGAAAAAGGAACTATGTAATGCATGTCATTTTTGTAAACTAATATGTGTTAACTGTTTACAACTGACTCACTTGTTAAAAAAAAAATACACCACATTTCCCAGAGTTCATTTAGGCCTACCGATCCGCCATATTGCGCGCAGCAGAACGCGCTGGCAGGGAGAGAGTGTTCATAACATTGAGATGTAAGTATGTAAACAGCTGCGGTTTCGCGGAAATATATGCTTTATGGTTGTCGATGTTGATGTGTTCATTAGCGTAAAAGGTATAATATGTATGTATCGTGTCGACAATGTGTTCATAACGGATTTATTGGAGTCTGTAAATACAGCATCTGGATTAGCAGAGAGAGTTAGCCGTTAGCTCTACGTTTTCATGACAGCGCAGGAGATAAAACCTTTCCGCCTTTTTTTCTCTTCCGTTTTTTTTGTTTTGAGGTTTTTAATAACTGTCGGTTGCCGGAGAGCAGGCACAGTCATGCAATAGACACCTGCTACGTGTAAATAGATGCTTCTTGTATTAATTGACACAAAGAGTTAGAAGTGCCTGAGGAGCTAATTTTAGCATGCTAGCACTGTGACTGCAGGGTTAGACGGATTAATCGCTTATTGTATTATATTGGTTTAAAAAAATAAACAAAAACTCCTTGGCTGATGGTTTTTTAAACGGGGATAGAGATTAGTGGGCTAAATAACCTGGCATCTTTCAATTGAAACCAGCGTCAACAGACCATAACATCCCTCAGATGTCAGTTGTCAGAGATTATCATAAGGAATCTGACTCCGTTGTTCTCAATGATGTTTGAAAGTTAAATGGAAAATATTGAATCTTATATGAATTCAATTTTTTTAACTCAATTGTTGTTTTATTTTGATTTAGTATCTCACCGAAACCTGTAGCTCTAGATTTTCATAATACTTCCTGCATCCTTGGATCATGTCAATATTTTTCTCTTTGGCTGTTTTTTTTTCTCAGAGCTGAAGGACACACAGTGTATAAATATGACGCAAACGGTCCAGACGAATGGGGTTCAACCCCTCAGTAAGACCTGGGAGCTTAGTCTCTATGAATTACAGAGAACTCCACAGGTAAGAGAATTCATTCACCCGTTATTGTTGATACATTTAGGTTTTTCTAAGTACCATTCTGACTTTATCTTAGCGAAACCCTGTCGAGAGATTGTTTTGGAGTATGTAGTTTAGTTTTAGACCCTTAATGCAGCTTCGCTGGTGTTGTGCTCTTCTAGGAGGCCATTACGGATGGTCTGGAGATCGCAGTGTCCCCGCGCAGCTTGCACAGTGAGCTGATGTGTCCCATCTGCCTGGACATGCTGAAGAACACCATGACCACCAAGGAGTGCCTGCACCGCTTCTGTGCCGACTGCATCATCACTGCACTCAGATCGGGGTGGGTTTATATAACTCGGTTTATGCTATACTGTACTTTTTTTCTTTCTTTTTTTTCTTTTTGAAGATTTGTACGATTAAATTTTTTTTTTTAAATAATTCACAGTGCTGAGCTTATGGTGATGTTTTCTTATTTAAATGGTTCTGGTAGGAATTTGCGGGAAATTAAAGCATGCTGCTGTGTCATCAAGTTTTCCTGGCTTGTAGACTATATATAAGGATACTGCAGGTGACAGATTGTTTATAGCCTTTTCTCAGAGCTGCTGGAATAGTTAAACTTGTCATTTTGATGGCGGATTGTAATCTAGAAAGAATCCGGTTTAGGAATCACATGATGTGTGTAAGTGATTGAAGTTTTAATGTGCATCTGATTATAGCTGGCCTGCTTTGGATTACACAAGTTTTGTAATTCTAAAGAGATCCAGTTCTAAGCAATAATAATTAGCTTTTAGTGTTAAAAGAATTTATTTTATATAAGATTTGAATGGTGTTTCAGTTGGGTTTTCAATTAGTACAGAAATTGAAATTTACATTTAACGTTAATACATACACATCACACAATGCTGATGCTGTTAACATTAACAATTTGAGAACAAAGTATGACAATAATAATAATTTGCAGGGTTTGATGTGAAGATAGCCGATTGTTAGATTTATTCGGTGGTAGCAGGATTTAATGTAATGCTTTTTTGCTCAGTTGTTCAGAACAAACGTGGCAGACTTGTTTCTTACTTGGTCAGATGACAATATACAGTAAAAAATTGTGTTTGGGTCATCATACTTTCAAGATTAAGGCTAAAATCTGTGGTTCCTAAGTACAGTACTGACAGCTTTCTGCCACTTCGCAAGTTCCATACCAAGTATAAACTTTGCTTCACAGGAATAAGGAGTGTCCAACATGCAGGAAGAAGCTGGTGTCGAAGCGCTCCCTCCGTCCAGACCCTAACTTTGACGCCTTGATCAGTAAGATCTACCCCAGCAGAGACGAGTACGAAGCCCACCAGGAGAGAGTGTTGGCCCGCATCAGCAAGCACAACAACCAGCAGGCGCTCAGCCACAGTATCGAGGAGGGCCTCAAAATCCAGGCCATGAACAGGTTAGATAAATCCATGTTTTCTCATTTACCTTTGTGAATTCTTATAGTAATGTTTAAGGCTCCGATATACTTCAAACGAAATCGAAGAACGAACTGAAATGATGTAATTTCAAACAAAATCAGTCAAATTTGTTTTGGCAGTTAGAATCGGCTGACCAAAGCAAACTTTTTGGGGAGTTTGTTTTGGCTCCTAAACACCTTTGAGCTACCATTGGTCCGAGACAGCTACGCAGTCAGTGGGTGTGTTCTGAAACTCCACCTTCTTTGATGCGGTATGTTTTTTCCCAGGTTCGTTTGTCATTTAACCGAGGTCAGGCAAGAAAGCAACATCTCCAGCCTCTATATAGAGATATATTTATATTTATATTTATATATTAGTTGAGCTGCCAAATATCCACATCTGGACGATCGCTCGCGGAGAGACTTCAAAAGTTCAGCGAAAGCAGTTACCTCCCACAAAGAGATTACACTGAATGGTGAATGACCCAGGGTTTAAAGCGATGTAAAAAAAACATTATATGCAAGTTAGATGAAAAGAATGAAAGGAAAGGTAACAAGCAAATAAATATTACACCATACTGCTGCTGTCGTCGTTCTTCTTTTAAAGTGAATTTAAAAAGGAATGCAATAAATAAACTTTAGTTTTTATTCAAAAGTATAGGCTATTTGTGTGCGTCGTGTCATGTTTACATTAATCTACACCCCGCCTCCAGCAGCTCGGGGGTGTCAGCATGCTTGGAAACAGTATACCGCCACTCAGCCGTTCCGAAATTCTTTTTTGAAAAAGAACTTTGTTTGAAGTATATCGGGGCCTTTATAGTTTGTCTCTTATGTTGTTTGCTGAAATCAATTGCAACTTGACAGGATCTCGAATATTATGTAATTTATTCAAAGACATCTTTCTTTTTTTTTTCTGCTTTTTGTTACTTTATCTTCACTGTTCCACCACCGGGGGTGCTGTAGACTTCAGCGGGGGAAGAAGCACCAAATTGAAAATGGCAGCGGGGCAGAGGACAATGGGGACAGTTCACATTGCAGCAATGCATCAGTGCACAGTAACCAAGAGGCAGGACCCAGCATTAAAAGAACCAAAACCTCAGACGATTCGGGACTGGACATGGACAATGCCACAGAGAACGGAGGAGGAGAGATGGCACTGGACGGGGCCAGCGAGATTGAGCTGGTCTTCCGTCCTCACCCGACGCTGATGGAGAAAGAAGACGCCGCGCAGACAAGGTACGCCAGTTCAGTTTTGATTAGTTTTGTTTGAATAATTCATCATCATATGTTTTAAACAAGTTACATTTTCATTATTTGGCCTTTAAATGTGGAATTTGTTATCAGGTACATTAAAACTTCGGGGAATGCCACAGTGGACCACCTCTCCAAATACTTGGCTGTCAGATTGGCTTTGGAGGAAATGCGCAAGAACGGAGAAGCAAGCCCCATCAACGTAGAAGCAGCCAGCGAAAAACAGTACACCATCTACATCCCTACACCAAACAACCAGTTCACAGTAAGTTTGGTGCTTGATGGTTAAATATTTAACATATTACACTTCTACTTAGACGTCTCAAAATCTCAAATGGTGTTAAAAAATGCTTATTTTTTAGACAAACCAATGCGCATGCAGTTTTATTGCACCTATGACTCCGCATTCACATTGGCTGGTCAAGTCTCTGGGTTCTATGGGAACTGGAGCTGATTAGCAATGTCTTTAGCTATCAGTGATTGGCTCTTTTAGTTAGAAGGTGGGACAGTTTAGTAGGGTTGGGTTTTGATATAAATTCATGATTCGATTAAATTCTCATTCACAAGCTTTCCACTTGATTACCAGTTTGATTTAATATCAATTATTTATATATGTCAGGTGCTGTACATGCCAAATGTTCTCATGGAAAAAAAAATCTCTAATGCTGTAAAAAATATAAGAGAAGGTTACACTTAAAATAATAGTTACAGTTGCAATAATACTTTTTTTTTATAGATAAACATAATTGTGACTGTCATAAAAACTATATGGATTTATTCCAACAAATGAAATATTAAAGAACAGTGAAATTAATAATAAATATGTTGTTGCATATATTTATCAAAATGCCCCTCTACAGTTTATTTTAGATTTAGACAGGATATGGATTTTAAAGTTGTACTTTTTTTTTAATTTATTTAATTTTTTTTTTAAATTGCCTTCCTAATGGTAAGTCTTGTTTATTTTGTGCTGAAACTGGTATTAATGTGAAGGAGATGCCGAGACATTTTTCATAATAAAAGTTCCAAAGCACAATGCTTATTGCAATATATTGGATAGAAAGTGCCCTTCAACATTCTTGGGATTTAAGAATCAGTATTGTACCGAAAAAATTTGAATAATTTTTTTTCTTTTTTTTTTTTAAATCTTCTTTCTACTATTTTGCCATATTGCACATTATAGCTTCATCAGTCCATAAATACCTTCTTTCTTTCTTGTCAAAAGAAAGAAAACTAAAGATGTAACCATATCAACTAAAACTTCTATGCTGTCAAACATGTATTTCTTCAATATGACAGTGTCCATTTTCCCTCACAGGTCTTGAATGGCTCTTTCTCTCTGGAGCTGGTGAGCGAGAAGTACTGGAAAGTCAACAAGCCCATGGAGTTGTACTTTGCCCCAACGAAGGAGCACAAATAAATCCAGTGAGACACGAGGGTCTGAGCTGGACCAGGACAGACTGATGGTTCATTCCTCTCTTCTCTCTCCCAGTTTCTTTCTGTCTTTCTCTCGCTGTTCCTCCTCATCTGGAGTATACTAGTCTCTGGAGTCCCAGCTCCTCAATAACTGTGGCTGCTTTGATTTTTTTTTTTATTTTTTTTTTTTATTGTCTTTTTGTAACGAGACCAGGGTTGATCATTGGGAATGGGGTGGGAGGTCCATGGAAGTCAAACCAGTGTGGATTCATTTTTTTCCCCCTCCCCTCTTCAGTTGATACAATCATTTCATTGTTACATGTTGAGTCCTTTTTAAGTGAAGAGGATTCAGACGTTGCCTTCAACAAGCCAAAATGTTAGTCTACAACATGGATAATACATCCGTAACACCATGAGGAAATCACACTGAGTGCTTCATGAAAGACTCTCTCAGAAGGTGGCTTTTGTAGCCAATGGCAATGTCCTTTAATATCAGACTTGACCAGTGATGTTCGCAGAGCTGTAAGAGATTTTAAGTGCATTTTCAGACACACCTCTTCTGTAGCAGCAACATTCGTTCACTAACATGACTGCATCTTGCCACTGTGTACCAGTACAATGTGATGGCTTAGTTCACATGACGCTGTCATGTCACTAGTCTGTACTACTGTGTTGGTCGTCAGATGTTTCGGGGATTGTACATATTACATCACTTTATAGAATAACTACCTGGAAAATGTATATGACACCGTTGTTACAGTTATTACAGTACCGTTTCATAAAAAAATAAGTTGGCAGTTGTACATTTGGACCCAGTTTTTAATAGTTTCATAGACCCTTCATCAAAGACTTTTTAGAGCATGAAGTATTTTAGTTTGACATCTTTGGCATACATTTGAGTTCAATGTTGTTGTTTGGGGAAAAAAAAAATGTATACAGCGTTCTTTGTTTGGAAAATAAATAAAAAAATGTATGCAAATTCTGGTGTTCAGCATTGTGTCATTGCCTTAAAAAAAAAAAAAAAGTAAAGTGTAGTAGCAACAACACAATACCAGCAGATGGGGCTAGTGCTTCAGGTCATTTAAGGCTATGCTTGTAAGCTTATCATATAACCAATACTTTATTTATTTAGCCAATATAACAAACTGATAATTATTTTAGCCTAATCAATACATGGCCAATAAATACAATTTGATGCTATTTTGTCTAAATACCCTTAAAAACAAAATCTGAATTTAGGCATCACAACATTATAAAGTACAGGATGGTAATGGATCTTAATTGTGACCACATTTTACCACTGTTTTACGTTTTACTACAGTTGTAGGGTCTTAAAGATTAAGTGATAATAGCATAGGTCAATGGTTCCCAATTCCAGTCCTGGGGATCTCCTGCTCTGCACAATTTGCATGTCTCTCTAATTAAACACACCTGAATGAGATGATCAGATCATTAGCCCAGTTCATGGATCTCTCTCCCAACGAGCTGATGATGTCATTCAGGTGTGTTAAATAAGAGAGACATGCAAAATGTGCAGAGCAGGGGGTCCCCAGGACTGGAATTGGGAACCACTGGCATAGGTAGTCGGAATGTAAAGATAGAGGAAATAAAATACATTTAACAATATATGTTACTATAGCTGCTTTATTTAAATACAATAACCGCGTATAGTATATTGTGCTTTCATTAGTGAACAAAAGTATAGTTTATATTGTGTATTATATATAAAAACTCTAATATTGGCCAATAGCTGCTGTGGTATCACAATATTTTTTTCATACCTTTTATTTATACCACGATGTTACATAGCAAGTAAGGTCTCACATTCATACTCGCCTGTACTCTCAGACAAAAAGGTACAAAGCTCTCACTTCAAAAATGTACATTATTATATAATAATATGTATGTATTGTGTAATGTGTATGTATTTGTTTTTCTCAGAGTGCTTGCTTTACCTCACATGTATGAGTTCAGCAGAACTGAAGCTGAAGTTTTCAGAGGGCCGCTGTAGTAGGTTGTGTAATCTGTGAAGATTACTGATCTTTTACAGTTTGGGTTTAATCCCATGTTTAGTGACGTGCTAGTCTAACCATGTGTTGCTCTGTAGCGCTAGTTATTGCAACCTTGCTGTCTATGTTCATACATCAGTGTTTCCTTGTCCTGCTCACAAGAGTCATTGTTTATTTTATAGTCATGCAACACTCCACTAATGAAATCCAATGATTGTTCAATGGCATGTGAAATATTTTTTTTCTCCCCCATTCCAGAAGCAGAATGTAGAAATGCTAGTCAGACTTTGTAGATAGTTAACCACAGGTTTGTATTCTTTCCTCGGGTCCATTGTGTTTGCATTGTGCTCAGAAACTCTTGTCTTCTTCCATCAGTTCTTATGGCTTCCTCTTGCACTTGGAAACACGGGTTACGGGTTGCCTGGAATGCAGCATTATTTGCAGATAACAACTGCTATTAGGCATGCGGTCTATTATGCGTATCACTCCACTGTCGCCGACAGTATCATGTGGATTAAAAATGCTTAACCATGAGTTAAAATGGAGGACTTCAACATTAATTTCAAAATGTACGGAAAAAGCTACAGCAGTGGATAGAAAATGACTCGACTGACTCCAGAGTTTAAAAAAATAAAGCCCTTCAGTCTTATACAACAGATTGTTGGGCTTTATTCTGCGATAACAACCTGCTGGCTGTGCATTAACTCTTACTTAATGAATGAACTAATATAAACCAACAATGAGCAATATATGCGTTGCAGTATTTTTAAAAGCATGTAAGAAATTCTGCTGCTGCACATGTGAAATATATGAAATAATCACCATTTATAACATAAATAAATCACCCGTAGCAGATCTATACAGGTGGAGCTGGGGAAGGTGGAGGGTTTCTGAAGAGCTACTGCAAGCACCAGCCAAGTATTTAAAAGTTAAGCAGCAAGCTCATTGGCTGCTGATATGAAATATGATATTTTCTATTAATATAAGTGACCTGCCAAGACCTTTTTATGTTAAGAAGAGCAAGTCAGGCCATCATTTTGTCTGTGTTGGGTCTTACATGTCCATTCTGCATAGTAGGATATGCATCCATTCATAATGGATTTTACAGCTTCTCAGCGAGGAGACAGCTGACCCTCACAAATGTGTTTTTACTAGCTCTCAGGGCAGTTTTAATCTCAGCATGGTCAGGGTCATGGCAGGGGTCGCTTTGAAAGCGCCATATGCAACATCAAAGATGTGACAGTATACCCATTTAACCTTAAACACTCTGCCATTTGCAAAGATCAAAAGTGATCTCTGTGGAACTGTCTGGCTGATTCAGGTTTGAATCTATTTGACAGGATAGACAGAGGCATAAGCATAAATGTCCACAGAGTTTTTGGGTAGATTAGTTGGCTTCTGCTTATGCTGTATATGTTTGCTTGTGTCGTTAGTTCATCTGATGCTCACAGCTTTCAGAGATAGCAGCATGAGATTAGGAAATCTGTTAAAATGTAGATGATGTTCATTTTAAACTGTTCTGAGCTTTTAAGCTGGTCAATAATCACTTGTTTTTACGTCACCGGTACTCGTAGTTTGATGCCTCTCGATGGTTTGCAGATGGCAACATTAAGCAGATATTCCCTGGCAGTCATGACTCGGGACTTTATTTCAACTGCTTTCTCTCGGTGTGAGTGTGTGTTCGGAGAGCAGGATGAGAACATTGCCAAGCTTTTTCCACACGCACTGCGCTGAACAATTAGATATTCATGCTTTGACACACAGTGACGGAACAGGACCAGCATTCACTGTCTGTGATTAAAGCTTTCACACGCTGCCAAACCTTGAGTTCTTTTGCAGTCAGAACACTTTTGGTCATTTTTCCTTAATTTCCACAATTAATTCTAGTTTAAAGGACTGGCTGCTCCTCTTAATTCCATGACATGCATTTATCTTAATATGCATTTAAATCATGTTCTCGTAAATTGTGTAGTTGCTGCAGACATTTTCAGTTCCTGTGCAATGTTCAAGCATCCAGAGGAAAACCCAGAAGCAACAAGCTGACAAATTCATGGTTTTGAATTAGCAGTATTGTTTTCGGGTACTTTTGGCCATGTGTCAAAAGTTAAATGCCTAATAAGTTAAATGGTCGTTAGTATAGGCTTGTATACTAAATCTATTAATAGTACATTTTTATATAATTTACTATTTATGTAATGTAATATATATTTTATATTTATATAATAATAATATATATACATTTTAAAAATAAAAATTATATTAAAATAAAGTAATGCATATATTATTAAATAAATAAAGTATATTTCATTCAGTATGTTAGATGATCTAAAATAATAATTTCATAAAATAATAATAAATTAATTAGTAATATATAATTTTATAATATAATATTTAGTATACGACCTGTTCGTGTGTGTGTGCATTTGATTACCTCGTTTTAAAGAACATAAATTAGTATAGTGATCCATCTGCTGCCATCTTTCTTCAAGAAACATGTCATGTTCCTGGACTGACTGTTTAGTTTCTCACATGCTAATGTTGTTGTTAAGCACATGTTCTTCGTGTTCAAGCCACAAAACCTTTTTTGTTGTCGTTCAAAGAAGTGTCAGTCTGTTCTGAATTAAGCCTCCTCAGCCAATGAGATAAAAGTACAAAATGTGCATTGTTGTGATTGGTGCTGTGTATGTGAATGGTCTCCGACACTTTCTTGCTTTGTTTAGGGGGTGGTAGAAGCTCTTCGGCCAAATCTGAGCGCCTGGGCACCATGCCACCATTTGGCCATTTGGGACAATTGTTGGTGTGCTGTTGCTACATGGTGTTGTTTGACTTTCTAAATCAGAGGAACGCAGTGTTCACCACAGATCACGTGACAGCCTAAAGCCAGTTCTCAAGCAGATCATGCAGCACACGTACACAAAGTCCTTTTACAGAAAGTTAAGAGCTTATCTTTAGGTGTGTGCCGCTGTGTAGATGTGATTTATGACGTACTTAAATATGACATATTTTCTAGCATGGTGTGAGGAATTTTTCTCCTGATGTGACCTTTATGTGTCTTTTAACCTGCTACTTTCAAATTCAAACGAAAGTATTTATTGTCTGAGTCATGCATCATAAAAAGAAAACTGAAAGCGTTATTTCAACAGTGTTCTGTCACACTGTTCTATTTAAAAAAGCATATATAATTATTGGAAGTTTATATTATTTAAACAAAGAATATTTTTTAAACTTGATGCCTGCTACAGATCTCAAAAAAGTTGGCTCAGGGGGAACAAAGTGCTGAAAAAGTTTGAAAAGATTCAGTCGGGAGAACATCTAGCAACTAATTAATAAACTGACATCAGGTCTGTAACATGATTAGCTATAAAGCAGAGTCATTCAGAAGTAAAAAAAAAATAAATAAAAAAAAAAAAGAAAAATTGGCAGAGGGTTTAAAATCTGTGAAAGGGTGCGTAAAAAGATTGTGGAATACTTAAAAAAAGAATATTCCTCAGTGTCAATTGCAAGGACTGCGCAAATCATCTCCAGTGCATAACATCATCAAAAAAGATTCAGAGAAACAGAAGAAATCTCTGTGCATAAGGGACAAGAACGAAGACCCTCAGAC